>JAHHUM010002313.1:998377-1052937 GCA_036173005.1 Crenichthys baileyi
GCATGCAAATATATAGCAGAAATGAAAATGCATATTTTTTAATTATAAATTATGTGTTAAGAATGTCACCCAAACACTGATGCAACCTGTGTTAAACTGAGTTAAGACCACAATGAGGGTTTCCTGTTTTTTTTCTGTTCTGCCAGCTTCTGGCACAGAGTCCCCATGTTATAAAAAATTTCCCTTTTACTATTTTACCTGTTAGACCCATTAACGGGTAAAATAGATTTCTAATTATTAGCCAGAGAATATTAATGCAGTGCAAAAGTCAAAGAAAAAAACTGGGTGGATTCAAACTGAAAAAAGACAAATGCCACCTTTTTTATGGGGAAAATTCCTCAGAGTTCCTCAGAGTTCAGACATTACTTTCTGTCTTATCTGTCTTATCAGTCTTATCAGCAGTTGTGTGAAACATATATTCTGAGAAAAGCCTTGTTCGAAGCTCTTTTGCAGCACATGGGAGGAAAAAAATTTAACAATTTGAAGCAGATCTTGAGCTGCTTCACAAACAGGTAAGATGTTAAATATTTCTTGTCTCCACTCAGTCTTTTACTTTATTAAAAAGAGCTGACTTAATAACATGTTATTGTCGGGTTAGGGAAGACGAGTGGGTAGGCAGCCAATTTGCTAAAATGTGGGAGTACTTTCTTTTAGAGAACATGCAGTGATGAGGGTTGCTTGTAAGACAGTTAGTAGGAAATGTTTACCAGATGTTTTTCAGTTAGACCATAAGTGTTTTGCATATCGCTACAGCTACATCTACAGAAACTGTGGGAGACCATTTTGATTATTCAGGAATTAGATGTGGATCAACCCTAGCAATCACTTGTGCTTAATGTTAATATATGCGCACCTATAAAGCTTTTTTCCCTGTGGTACTTTTTAGGTATCTTTAAATAATATATTACTTTGAATTTTCATCACTGACTTGTTTTTAGAAAGACTGTCCTGAAATGTTGTAGCCTTACCACATGTTTGCTGCAGTGCCTTGCAAACATTTAACTTTATTGTATTTTAATATGATTTAATGTTATAGAACAACACATGACAGTGCATAATTTCAAATAAAAATCTAAAATTGTGGCTTGCATTTAGATTCAGACACGGAGAACAGTTGTGAGCAAGCAGCATCACTGAGGAAAAGGAGCACAGCAGACAGACAAGGGAAAAAGTTGTGGAGATGTTTAAAGCAAGGTTAGGTGATAAAACAATATCCCAACCTTTGAGCATCTCAGAGCTCTGTTTAATCAATTATCCAAAAATGGAAAGAGTGTATGACAGAGCTGCATTCATGGATTTGAGTCTATAGTACAACTGTTATCTTTGTCATGCCACTACCCTGTACTTTTTAATGTTTTTTGTCACTGCAATGTCCGTTTTTCATGATGTATAACAACACTAAAAGCCAATGATATGTTCTACGCCAGAACAAGGCCATTTGCACTTCATCAATTTGAAGCTACTGGTTCACTCAAATATTGGAATTATGTTTGTTGAGTGTAAAATGTGATGTCATGAAAGATGAAAAGATGTGAAATTATCTAGACTGTGGCTAGTTTAGTACTCATAAGGTTGGTTTTACAAGAAGTAAGTGATAAAATGACTTACGCACATTTTCACCATGTGTTTTCTCAGTATGTGTAAGTGGAACCACTGCAAAATTACCAATGCATGACCCGAAACATTACCTAAACCTTTCTTTGTATTGCAATAAATGTGTTCAGGAGTAAGTTGCTGACCAGTTGAAAAGAAGCAGAGTGAAACTCAGTTGGTCCCTTTTCTCATTTGTCAACTACAGGATGGGAAGAAAAACAACTAGGCATTGGTCGATGCCCTAAATCAAACACTGTCCTTCAAACACTCTGGTCACAAAAGTTTGAAATCCATCCATCTCCAAATTCATGACACAGTTATGAAGAAAACTAAAATAAGACCCTTTCTGTGTATTCTACTTCATTTTCTTCAAATCAACAGTGCTGAAGATGTTAGTTGCTCCAGCCTTCCACTGAAGAGTGAGTTATTTAACTTGATATATAATGAATACCTATAAAATTGTCTTCTTTTTCCCTTGATAAAATGTCTATGCTCTTTTCTAGGCCTAACTTGCTACAATGACTTCAATCATACCATCAACTGTGTGTGGAACAGCTCAGCTGTCTATGTTGATGCAGACGATGTGTGCACAGTACATGCAGAATATAAAACTGTCGAGTAAGAATAACGTTCTTCTATATGAAATGCTTCCAAGTAGCATCAAATGCAGGAAAATAAAATTAACACAAAGATTTTTCATTTTTTAGCTATCCAATCAAAGCTTCCTGTGACCTAAAGTCTTTTGATGTCTCAAAACCAGCTTTAAAAAACTGTTCTTTGTTCTTCAAAGGGAAATATCTTGTAAGTACACAATGAAACATTACTCTTTGAATTAACAGCTATAAATTGGAAAATGCTGGAATTGGTGGTGGGGGTGTAGTTTTTGCTTTTGGAATAGCTCATTACCTTTATCATCAAGGTTTAAAATAACAGGTCAATTGTTCTCTATTGCTCATATAATATAACTAAACAAGAAGAATTTTTCTATTTCATTTGTCGTTCTCTTTTTCTTGTCTTTTTCATGTTTAGTTTTAGTAATTTTGTCAGGGATTTGTGACTGAATTACCACAGATGAGACAATTAAAATCAATCGTCGTGCCAGCCACATCGAAAAAAAACGCACAGTTTACAAATTGACGACAAATCCACACTTTTTATGTTTTAATGGAGTACTTTAACTGAGTGATTTCAAATATTTTTCCATTTTTTCCATTTATCAGAGAAATGAACCTTACTGTGATTTATATTTACTCAACCTATAAAGTCTTTGGCAAGATAGAAAAAAACCCACTTTAAAATGTTTAGTTTACAAAATATTGATGTTTCACTATGACGTGGGAATGGCCAACTAAAGGTGGCGGTAATGACACCCGGTTACATCAATCGGAGGTCACTAAAGTTAGTGTTGCTTCGGTGTGTAAGTTTGCCAAAACAATGTCGGACTCCGTAATTTTCTCTGGTCCCCTCCCTGATTTAACCAGTGACGACATGTTTAGCCGCATGCTGTCATTCAACAGCTGGCTGTCTAGGTGGTGTCCAGAAAAAAAATGGTGGGCTACATTGATAATTGGCAAACATTTGGGGAAAACCTGGTCTGATCCGGAGGACGGCATCCATCCCACTTTGGATGGAGCAGCTTCTTTCTAGGAATCTGGCCGAATTTATTAGTTTCTCCAAACCTCTGACAACCCAGGTTCAGACCAGGAAAGCAGGGTCGTAGTTTTAAACACTCCTCTCTGCAGCTTCTTGTACTGCTACCCACCCATTACCCTATTAAGAAAGTGTCTCGCCCCCCGGCCAAAATTGGAAAAACAAAAATAAACACAACTCAGACTAAAAAAATAAACATTAAAAACAATTATATGTGGCTTACTGAACATAAGATTCTCTCTTTAAAAGGGGAATTCCCATTTTGGGGAAACCCTTATATTTGGGGAACATTCAGATTGATTTTATTTTGCCTCACAGAAACCTGGCTGCAGCAAGAGGATTATTGTTACTATAAATAAAGTCAACCTCCTACAAAATTTTTTAAATTTTTTCACATTCCTCAAAAATACTGGGCCCCCGAGGAGGAGGAGTAGCAACCATCTTTTCGCCCCGTTTTATTACTAGCCCCCCAAAACCAATCAATTGCTACAACTTTTTTGAATTTTTTTAATCCTTATTTTTTTCCCTCATCCAAATTGCAAAAGCACTAAAACCACTTCTGTTTTTTTGGGTTTTTTGTACCTTTTCCCCACCAACCCCCCTTACGCTCAAAGGGTTTTTTTAGATCTTTTTTTCAGACCTTTTTTTATCTGATTTAGTGTTAAATACAGATAAAGTTATTATAGTTGGGGGAATTTTAACATTCATGTGGAAAACACTGAAAGTGATAGCTTAAAATACCCCTTTTAAATTGGTATCTTAGACTCAATTGGGTTTTTAAACTCAAAAAAATTAAACCCAAACCTCCCCACGTTTTTGTCTTCATTCCTCGGGACCTTGTGCTGACAATTGGCAATTTGAGTTCAAAAGACATAACCAATTTTTTCTCAAAAACCCTGTGCTGGTCTGACCTTTTTTTTAAAAACCTTTTTTGAGTTTTTTTTAACCGAGTACTCCACACCTGAAAAAAAATTTTTTCATTATAGTAGACTCATTATCGGACAATGCTGTAACAACCTTTTTAAAGAATCTGTTCCACTTTTTAATTTTTCCTCATTATCACAAAAAAACAGAGGGAGGGGAAAATAATTTTGGGTTTTTTCCCCCCCTTCACAAATTGATTCCCTTTTTGTTCAGAGGGGGTTTTTACTTCATCATTGCGTGGTGCATTAGAAAATGCAGCCCCCTTGAAAAAAAAGGGAAATTATTCATAGGAGGCAGGCTCCCTTGTTTAATTCAGAGCTTCGTAACCTTAAACGCACAATTTTAGAAAATTGGAGGAAAAATGGCGCTCTACACACCTAGGGAAAATTCCTACTTAATCTGGAAAAAAAAAACGCCTACTGTTTTTAAAAAAAAGACACTTCACCAAGCTAGAACAGCTTTTTTTCCCTAAATCTTAATAGAAGAAAAACAAGAATAATCCTAGGTTTTTCTCTTTAATACAGTTGCTAAACTTACAACAGAGTCATACCTCTGTTTTAGCCATCCATTCCCTTAGCTCTCAGCAGTCCCCATGACTTTTATGGGATTCTTCCAAAAAAAAAATTTTTTCTATTAAAAAAGAAAATCTTTGACATACTCCCGAAGATGATTAACTTCATCCTCAACAAGTGAGACAACAAAAGGAAGTAACTGTAGAAAACCTGAAAACTGTGTTTTGGGACTGTTTGGGTTTCCTGTGGAGCTTCCAGAGTTATCAGGGAAAATATTAGCTTCATCTAAAAACCCTTTTAATTGTATGTTAAACCCCAAACCCCAACCAAATTATTTTAAGGGGAAAGGTTTTCCCCCCTTTTTTAAAAACCCCCATTTTAAAATTTATGATTAATTTATCTTTAGTAAAATGGGTATGTTTCCAAACCAAAGCTTTTAAGGTAGCTGTAATTAAACCCTTTGCTTAAGAAACCTTCGCTTTAGATCGAGATGACCCCTTAAAAAATTTAAAAAATCGATATCCAATCTTCCATTTTTATCTAAAAATTTTTTTGAGAAAAAAGTTGCTAATCAAATGTGTGAGCGTTTACACAGCAATGACCCCGTTTTTGGAAGACTTTCAGTCAGGTTTCAGAGCTCTCCATAGCACTGAAAACAGCTCTTTCCCAAAAATCATAAGGAAAATTCCTTTTTTTGCCCCAGATAATGGACTTTTTGGGCTGTAGGTTTCCCGGAGATCTCAGTGCTTTTCATTTAATTTCGTCCCATCATAATAAATTTTCTTAGAAAAAGGGTGGAAAATGTGTTTGGGGGTCAGGGGAAAAGCGGGTAGGTGGGGTTTTAAATCTTATTTGTTTTAAGAAATTCCCCCCTTTTTGTTCATGTAAATGATAAATCATCTTTAAAAAATCCCGGGTTAAAAAGTGGAGTACCCCCAGGGTTTTATACTTTGGGCCCAATTCTCTTTACTAAATATGCTTCCCCAAAAGGTAAAATTATTCAGGCCCAAACATAGAATAAAATTTTTCCCCTGTTTAAAACTGATATACCGCTTTCTTTTTCCTAAAAACCCCGGGTGGCCCAAAACCCTTAGATTAGGAAATACAAGCATGTCCCCTTTTTTAAAAAATAAAAACTTGGATGACTTTTTTAATTTTTCCCGCTTTCCCAAAATTCAACAAAACCAAAAAGTTTTTCCCCTCCCCTTTGGGCCCGGGGTTCCCCTTTAAAAAAAAGGGAAAATGCTTAGTCCCAAAAACCCCTTAAAACCTGGATGGCAAAATTTAAAATTGACCTCCCGATAATAAAGTAAAAAAACCTTGGGTTTATTTTTTTGACCAGGACATGTCATTTTTTAAAACCCATATTAAACAGGTTTTTAGGATTTCCTTTTTTCATCCCCCGGAACATTGCCAAAATTAGAAATATCCTGTCCCCGGAGTGACGCTTTTAAAAAAAGTCCCCATGCATTTTTTTTTTCTTCAAGGCTGGAATTTGTAAATTTTTACTATCAGGATGTCCCCCCCAAAAAGCAGTTAAAAACCTTCAGCTGATTTAAAATGCTGCAGCCAAGTTCTGATGAAAAATTTAAAAAAAAAAGAGAGATCATATTTCCCCTACTTTTTCCCCTTTCCCCTTCATTGGGTTTCCCTGTTAAATCCAGAATAGAATTTAAAATTTTTCTCCTCCTTCACATATTTAAAAACCCTTTAAATTTTACTCCATATTACATCAGAAAATCTTTATTGGTTTTCCATATGTTTTCCTAACAGGAGCACTTCGTTCTCAGGACTGCAGGTTTACTGGTTTTGGGTTCCCCCGAGTCTCTAGAAAAAGTAGAAAGGGAGGGAGATCCTTTTAGTTATCAAAAAGGGTCCCCCTTCCCTGTGGAAAAGCTCCCAGTTTTTAGTCCGTGAGGCGGACACCCTGTCTACTTTTAAGGCTAGGCTTAAAAAACCTTCCTTTTTTGATAAAGCTTATAGTTAGAGTGGCTTTTGGTTATCCTGAGCTATCTTCCTTATTTTTAAGCTCCGTCTTCCCCTTTTCCCCCCTTTGTTGGATGGAGTAAGGGGGGAGTCAGGTTTTAGCCCCAAAACCGGCTCAGTTACGGTTGAGGTGCAAACACCCCCCCTCCATTTCTGCTACCTGACCCCCTCTCTTTTCCAATGGTTATGGTCAATCTGACAGAGCGAGGTATCCCAATCGTTGGGGGTTTTTTAGTAAAAACAATGGCCCTCAGTGGGCTCTAGATGGACAAACTGTCTACTTTTAAGGCTAGGGGTTTTAAATTTCCTTTTGATAAAAGCTTATAGTTAGAGTGGCTTAGGTTATCCTGAGCTATCTCTGTAGTTATGCTGCTATAGGCTTAGGCTGCTGGAGGACATAATGACCACTTTCACCCTCTTCGCTACTTTCCACGCTACTCTCCAATTTTGTATTATTTGCTGTTATCTCAGTTTTTTAATTTTGTTTTTCCTCTTTTTCTCTTCCTAAAAAAACTACACCGGGGCCTGACTCTGTGTCTACCTGTAAAACCCTTTCGGGGAGAGGGGAGTTCTCCAAGCTTCTGCTGGCAACAGCTTGGTGCTCACCCTCTGCCGATGATCCACATGGCCCTGTTTTTCATTTTTTAACCCCTTTCTCTCTCCTAGACATAGCTACTGACTGAGTTTTTTACTGGTGACTAACTCTCTGTGCTCTCTTCAGACTCTAAACTTGAAAACTGGCTCAGAGTTTTTTTTGTTCCTTTTTTCTAGGTTGAAACGACTAAAGGAGCTACATCCATTAACATTTACTTTTCCTCCATAGAAAGTACTCCTGGATCAGTGCTTCTTTTTCTCTTTTGTGTCTCTGCTCTGTTCATTAAAAAACCCAGTCGTCGTGGCAGATGGCCCGCTCACACTGAGCCTGGTTCTGCTGGGGTTTCTTCCTGTTTTAAAAGGGGTTTTTCCTCTCCACTGTCACTACAGGCATGCTCCCCTATGAGGGATTGCTGCAAAGTCAACACCCGGGGTGTCCACTGTCCCCCTTTACATGTTTCCCCGGGAGGAGTGAATGCTGCAAGTCACTGACTGGATGCAATCTGCGGGTTTTTCCCTTTCCCTTAGATAGAAAAAATTTTTATCCAATTTTGAATAAATAACAGAATCTGGCTGCACTGTTCAATGATTAAGATTAATTTTGGAATGTATGTACCTGACTTTTGTGAAGTGCCTTGGAAACGACATGTGTTTGTGAATTGGGGCTAAAAAATAAACTGAATTTTAATTGAAATTTTTTTAATGTGTCTTAAGATTTTGAAAACTGGTATGTGACTATGTTCTAAAAGTAAAAATATTTTTTTTATAAATTTGTTTCAGTTTTGGACCAACCATAACATATCTATAAATGTAAATTGCATGCCTTCTAAACGCAGTGAAAGCATTTTCTACAAACCATCGTGTCACAGTAAGTATAAACTATGAAGCACACTGCCTTACAAAAGTATTCCTGCTCCTTAAACATTTTTTTCACATATTGTTACTACATAACAACAAACTCTGTGATGGAACAACACAAATTAGATAATACTTATATTACTAACAGAAAACTGAAAAGTGTGGCAGACAAATACGTTTACCTCTTCTTAATCGGTTAACCCTAAACAATATCATTATTCATCATATCATATATCATATATCATATCAATTATTACCAATCATTAAAGGAAGAAACAACACTATTCTAGGCTGTCATTTCTTTTTTGGTGGTCATTTGTAGCTCAGGCAGTTGGGTAAGGATTTTCATCCTCTCTGGGCTTTAGTCTTATATAAAAGAGTACCCCTGCGGTAGTGGCTTTAAATTTAAGTTCTTTATCCACATTCATCATGATTACACAACTTAACTTAAGGATAATATTGCTCTGATTGCAGGAATAATTCATCTTAAACATTCACCAGCTGAAGCCACAGATCAAGCTTAGTCTGATTAAAGGTGGAGCTGCAAACAGTGCAATGAGTATGGATTTTCAGATATGTCCGAGCTTGAAAAGGACACTTCTGTATGTGTGTGATATTTGCAACAGATAAAAAAGAAGAAACGTAGCTAAACTGCAAATCACTTGCTTGAGAAAGACAGAATACTACATACCAAACCAAACCACTTTACTGCAGTTGCCAATATCATACTGGAGGTTGCTAACATATTCAATCTTCAGGAAGTCCCATCAGGATTAACTCGGATTAAACTGTATGAATATGTAGGATATAAGATATTTCACTGTGAAAGGTAAATCTTAAAAAATATTTATATCTCTGTTTTCAGATTTTTGATACAAAGAAAATCATCTAACGCTTACAGGCAAAAGTTCTCTCCATATTTATTGAAAATTAAGAATAATAGGTGTCCACTTAAAAAAACATGACGTACATAACTTGCAACTTAACTTGTACCATTCTCATTCTGTTGTAGACATTTTATGCTGATATTCTATAAACATACAGAAGATATGCTAAAACTGTGATTCATATGTAGCTAAAAACACGACTTATTTTATTTTTCTAAAAGCCACACTAAAGTAGCCAAGCAGCTGCATGTTGAAGCGGGCTCATCTATCATGAAAAGTCCCAATTAAATACATTTGGAGTTTTTGGCTGTAAAGTGACAATATTGAAAAGGTGTAATGGGGAGTAGTTAATTTTGCCAGACACTGTATAGCCTCTTGTCTGTTAACTGGCATCCATCTAACAACAAACAACTGAATGTTGGATTTTACAGTAAAGGTGAATCCACCAGGAAAACCTAATGTAAACCAGACTACTGTGACCTGGTTCACCCAAGTTGAAAAACACAAGATGATTAGAAATTTCCGTTACCAGCTACAGTGGAAACAAAAGGATGAGTCATGGCATGTAAGTAATAGTTTTATATAATGTAAGGGTACACTGTTTGAGAGAGTGACCTTCAAACAATAACAGTCTGCTAATGATCTACTAATTGTTTTTTTCTTTGTCAGGATTCGTCTGAAAAGACAGAGTGTCAATGGGATTGTGAGACGCAACTGAAACCCAGTTTGCTCATGAAAAATGAGACTTATGAAGCACGTGTTCGTGTGCAGGCCTTTCACAAAAGCCTTAGTGGAACCTGGAGTGAATGGAGTCCCACAGAGTCATGGGTGTCACAAGTAGGAAGACCAAAGCCAGCATCAGGTAAAATGTTCGCAAACATAAACGAAGTTGACCACTTTACTTGAACCCAGATTTAAGTCTCTCAAGTGACCAAGTTTAGGAATGTAAGTCAGTTTTTAGAGTTAAATAATCAGCAGTTAAGAACTATAACAGAAGGAGGGATATGAACTCTCCATGGCAGTTTAGATAATGGAGGAATTACCTCCTAATCATGCGAGGAATGTTGATTATCAATTTCCTAAACAGAGTTGTGTATAAAAATGGTGCAAAAATCCAAAACACAACGCGCATTTATCAGAATCGCTACAGCAGTAAAAATATTGTTAGCATGACTGTCATCTCAACTAATGTGACCCTATGTGTTCTGTGTTTTTCAGAGTGGGCCGTTTCGAGCAGAGGTGTTTTAACCCTTGTGTCGTTGGTTCTTTTGCTTGCTGGCATTGTCTTCCTAATACGCAAAAAAAATATGTGAGAAAACCGGATTGCAACATATCATTTTAATAATTTAACCTCTGCTGTTGTGCTGAAGACAACTATAGATTTGGGTCATGATTAAGTATTTAATTGTTTCAGGGTCTACGTAGTGAAGAGCTTTAAAGGTGCACCCTTACCAGACCCTGGGAAATCTGAAATTTTCCAGGTAATCATTTGGATTTCTCTTTTTCTTTTTGTTGTTTATTTAGCCAAATGTACTTCTTTTGTAAAATCTTTAATTCACAGAAATGTATTCAAAGTTAAAATGAAAATATTGCATTTTAATTATTTCTGATGCTTGAGTTAGCAGACAACATAAATTGTAGCAATAAAGGCTTAAAAAGCAGCACAAAATCTGTAGGTTTTAAGAGCATCTGAAAATAATTTCATGCCCTGCAGCTCACATTTTCCTTAACATAGTAACAAAGGTATGTCTTCTCCAAAACCAATCTAATGAACTACAGATGAATCAGACTTGAACGAAATGGATTGTAGTAGAAAACAAATAAACTGTAGACCTAAAGCAGTTGTTCCCAAACCTTTTAGCGTCCAAGTGATTAAATAGCAGAGAGACCTTTCTATTTATTAAATATAGCACAAGGTCAATTAAATAGTGGTATAATGTCATCAGAAACATCATCAACAGTCAATATATTGCTTAACATTTATAGCATGAATATGGTTTAATAGTGTTAGTTTTGGGATAAATCATGCAAAACACCTTGAATTGTCTTGCTGTTGAAATGTGCTATACAAATGAACTTGCCTTGTTTAATTGGATTTCTGAAGAGGATATCACACTTGTTGACTCTTTGAAAAATGTACATAGAACACAATGAAGGCAAATATAATGAAGTCAGTCTTCCAGATAAATTTTCACATTACAACCACAAACCTTAGCATAGTTTATCAGGATTTTAGTTTGCAGTCTACAACAAAGCATCTTACGGATACGGCAAAAGTGTTAAATGAGGTGCTCTGGTTAAAGGATACCAAAATTTAATCTTTTTGGCCTACATGCAAAAACTAACACTGCAACTTGAACACAACATGGAGCATGATTGTGGTGGCATTATGCTCTAGGGAGGCTTTTCCTTGCAGGGACAGGAAAGGTGGTTAGAGTTGTTGGAGAGATGAATGGCGGCTAGAAGCATGGGTATAAAAGAAACTGTTAGAGGCTGAAGAAAACTTATGACTTGGCCAGAGTTTCAGCACGGCCCTAACATACAGCCAGAGCTACACTAGAATAGTTTAGATTGAACCATAATCATGTGTTAGAATAGCCCATTTTAAAAAGAAGGATTTGCAAACACTTCAGTCTAAATGTGCAAAGCTGGTAGAGACTTACCAAAACACTTGCAGCTGTAATTAAAGAATAAAAGGTGGTCCTACAAAGTGTTTACTCAGAGGGGATTGAGTTCATCCACACACAACACTTCTCAGATTTAATTTATTAAAACTTCTATTTTGGAAACCATGCACTATTTTCTTCACACTTCACAATTGTGCACTACTTTGTTGGTCCAGCACATACATAAAATCTCAAAAAAGTATATTGGACATAATGTGACAAAAGGTTAAAATATTGTTAATGAATACATTTGCTAGACACTGGGAATTTCTTTTGTATTTTTTTATCTTTTTTTAACTTTGTCTTGCTAACCCACCTTGTATATTCTCCACAGAACTGGTTTACAGTCAACTCTAAAGGCCAAGATGTTTCTTTTGCATCAAACACTGAAAAATCTGCAGTCCAAGTGAGTTTCTTGTTTTTTTTTTTTTTTGGATAATGTTCAGTAGTTGCTATTAAAAAGGTTTCGCAGAACAGTTTAATTCTTTCTGTGGCACTATTCTGAAAAGGAAACATTTCCTGGCTCTTTAGGACTAAAAACATCAGTGAATAAAATGCAGCACAAAACAATTTTATATTTCATGTATCGTCATACAACCTACCTGAAAAAGGGTTATTACCCTCAGAGTTTGACAGAAAAAAGGTCAAACAGAAAATAGGAAACATTCAAAGTGTAATTGTACAGCAGCGATAACAACACAAGCAGGCACTTTCAAGGAGCTCTGAAGAGCCCGGAAAATTAAAAAGTTGAATCAGTGAGTAAAAATGAAAAAGCTAAACTATAACTGTACTAAAGAATGTCATCAGGTTTTACTTACTATAACAGAGTCGGTGTGACGTGTAGGTAAATCTCAACAATTTACATGATCATTGAAATCTTAATTTCTTTCAGTAACTATTTAAAACAGTAAAACTGACGTATCATATTAATATATGTGTTATATTTCAGGTGTTGTTTCTGTTAACTTTGATATTAAATAAGACCAATTTAAAAAGGAGGATTTTATGCCCGAAATGATAAGTAATGGTCTGCACCCTCCACAAGGAAAATAAGCAAGAAAGGTCTAGCTATAGCAAAGCCAGTAGTTCCCAACGATCTTTATCTACCCATATTATTGGAAAGTTAAGTGGAAGGAAAAGGTGTGGTTAGTATACAACTTGCAGGAATATCCACAACCTTGAGAGGAATGTGAAGCAAAACCCATTCAAAAGTTTGGCAGAGATTTACAAACGATGGACTGCAGTTAGAGGCACCACACACAGCAGGACATGGGCTACAACTGATACATTTCTTATGTTTTAGTCATTCCTTAAGCAGATACAGTATTAGAAACTTCTTATCAGCTAAAAAGAAAAAAGGACTGGACTGTTGCTGTGGCACATTTTTACCACACATTTTTCATCCATTCAACTTTCCATTAATATGACTACATAAAGCAAATGCTTGAATACTTGCATAAGCGTAATAATTTTGTAGAACCACCTTTTGCTGCAATTACACCAGCAAGTCTTCTGAGGATGTCTCTGTGAAAAGACAGCTTTCCTAGCAATAAATTCCTTCAGTTCTCTCTGACCTTGATATTTATTTCTTCCACAGACTTGGTTAAGTTCACATTTTAACGGTGAATGCGTTCAATCCTTCTTGAGCTCAGTGGATATTGTCTCTTATGAAGTTACCTCCACCGTGGATGCCATGAAGTTCTGCAAGCCAGATATAAAATTGACGTCAGAAAGCAACGAATATAACTCCAGCTGCTCCAGCTTCTCCAACCCCAGTTACTCTGAGATTTGTGCTTCTCCTTGTGTGTCCACTATGAAACTGCAGGCCTCTGTAGTTGATGCCCCTTACAAGCCTGTTCGGGGCCAAACCGAAGAAAAAAACACAGAACAAGATAGTGATTTTGTGGCAAAAAAAGATTTGGAAATGGTCAAGTTACTTTTTATGGGTGGTAATAAAAAGGAGGCAGTGGTGATTTCAGACTATGAGAAGGTTGAAAAGCAGCTGGCTGAGCGCCTCAGGCTCCACAGTGTAGATTCAGGCATGTGCAGTTATGAAGAAGTCAGTCAGGAAAGCATGGAAGCAGACAGCATCAATATGACTGATGGACATGATGAGGGGATACCCCACAAGCAAGAGCAAGATGAGGAGAACAAGGCAGTGAATAAGACAAAATTAGATTTCAAGGAGTTGTTTGGAGGCGGTGGAGTCATTTTGGGCAAAAACATTATCCAGATTTGTTCAGATTACAAACAAATTCCTAGGCCCAGCTGCGAATCAGGACTTAGCATTGTAGTTGAGGAAAATGAGAGACAGGAAGACAGCACAGAGGATTACGATAAGCCCTCTGAAGCGACTTGCTTCCTTTCCCCGCCTCATCCACCCAGCACTCTACCCTAGCAACCATTAAATATCTGTGGGTCAACTCTGAGTCAATTTGTACCACCTTGCCATGGTAATGGCATATTTCAGCAGATTGCTCTTTAAGGTTGTAGACTGAAGCAGTCCTGTGATTATGGCTACAGAACTGATAATGGACAACAGACTTTATTTTACAGTCAGACATACCTTAAGATTGGAATAAGACAGGAATTTATCCAGCTCTCATCTTTCTAATGGAAGGTGGTGTTTTTATTTAATGTATTTTCTCCATTTAATCTGACTTATTTATACCAGTTTATTTATCAGTATGTATAAAATATGAAACTTAACCAACACGCTATTTTAATATCAAAAATGCATTGTCTTGCTGATTCAAACAGCTGAAATGTGTCAGCCTGGATGCTGCACTGTTGCGTGTATAAAACAATGCATGTTAATGGGAATGATTCCTGTTTAATGCAAACTTTTTATAGTTACTCTGCAATTTAGAAGCAATGGATGTTTTACTGCTCATATCTACGGCCATAACGTTCTATAGTTCTTCTGATTTTCATACAAAGAAACTTTGTGAAGGTTGACTTTTTGAGCTCAGTTTGCCATAACACAAGTCAGAATATTTAATCTATATACAATAGCTGCATTGTGTTGTTTAGAATAGCCTATTTATATAGCTTTTATACAAACAGTACAGTAATATTTCCAGGGTATCATCTTCCTTTCTTTCACTCATAATGAATGTAATGCATTTCTGATGCATATGATATTATGTCAGTAAAATTTAAATATTTTTGATGATGTGCTACAAGAATATTTATATATAATTAATTTATTAATTTCAGCAGTATTTCACAGCATAACTTTTATATTTAACAATGTTTCTGTATCAAATGTGTATGGCAGCTTTATTGAGATATACTGATTATATTTGAACATTTCAGAATGATTTTGGTAAACCACTTACCTTTAAGAACTGATGAAGGTGATGAAAGAAAAATAAAGTTTCATCTGATAATGACACCTACATTGATCAGATGTCTACTAGTAAAGACGGATACTTTGTTCTCATTTATAATTTTTTACCGTTGAATGTAGAGAACTTTTCAGTGTGGCAGGTCTAGAGTTTTGGTTTTATTTTATTTTATAGCCTACTAGTAACTGTACACACTTTGCATCAGTAACCAGGAGTTGAAATAATTTCAGAATTTATTTTCTATATATTTTCCACATATTTTCTCTGTAAGGTCTGTGATTTTCAGGGGATTATATTCTCAATAAAATACAAGTGAAAGGTTAACATTTTTTCATTTTGTCTTGTTTTTTCATTATACTTGGATGCATTTTCTGAAACCCCAAATAATATCTGATAAGACTGATCTAAGCAGCCCTGCACAGCAGTGCAGCTGTTAGCACAGTTGGTTCTGGGTTTCAAGCCTACCTGGTGCCTATCTCTACAGAGTTTTTGTATGCTCTCCATATGAATCCACAGTTTCTCCTGGTAGTCTGACTTTCTCATTCTGTCACAAAATATGCATGTTAGGTTAGCTGGCCCAGAGCTGGCCAGCTAACCTAACAGCTTCCTCCTGCTCTGCGTATCGGTTTATGAATGTGTGCGCGAATATGTACACTTTGTTTTTATACACTTAGATTAATTGAATTTAGAGTAAAGAACAAATCAGTTTTAACTGTAGAATGTCCTTTCATGTATGTGTGACTGTTATAATAAGATTTTATAGTGTTTATAGGTTCAGTGCGAAACAACATGTGTAAATGGGGCCCATATAGATTTTGTTCAGGCTGGTGGCGCATTTGTTACCACTTTTGCCTTGCAGCAAGATGGTCTTGTGTTCAAATTCCAGCATGCATTTTGGGGATCTCTGGGGGCCTCTGGCTTCAGTGGGTGCTGGACTGGTGTGGGTGCTCTCAGGATAGGAGGGGTCCAGATGGGGAGCTGGTCCCCAAGGAGGGATTCATGCTGGTGCCTTGGTGCCCAGCCCCTCTTTCCTCCCTGTCTGATGGTGCCATGGGGGGCCATGTGGTTGTCTATGTGGTTGCTTTGACAACTTCCCGAAATCGTGGGCCCCTGTCTGGTGGCTTTTGGCTCCCGGACGTATGTTGGGCTGGTTGAGGGCCACAGGCGCTGCAAAGGGCTCTGGTAGACATCCATCCCTCTAGACCCTGGCCCCCCCATGGTGAAATGCTATGTTAGGCTGGTTGAGGGCCGCAGGGGCTGCACCGGGCTCTGGTGGACATCCCTCCCTCTAGACCTAGGGGTGATTTCTAGTCCGTCCAAAACGGTGAAAGTATGAAGAACTGTCTCAACAGTTCTCCTTGGAAATAAAACCTCTGTGGGTTTTTTGCCTGCGCCTGACTGTCGGCAGGGTCTTCAGTCGGTATATAAATCTTCTGACTTTCTTGAATCAGACAGATTTCCAGCTTTCAAGCTCTTGTGGGAATGGCTGTGTGGAGGGAAAGTTTACCTGCAAACTTTTTGTCTCTCCAGATATGCACCTCCATTGCATCGTCCCGTTAGACGTGCTGGAAATGGCGAAAAGATTTTTTTCCATTCTATGTAAATGCTCACCCATCCACCCACACATATACACACACACACACACACACACACACACACACACACACACACACACACACCACACACACACACACACACACACACACACACACACACACACACACACACACTGGTTTTACTCTATGTTGTGAGGACCTTGCATTGACTTTCATTGACTTCCATTCATTTCTATTAATTTTCAATCCTTTCTATGGCCAACCCTGACCCTAATCATAACCCTGACCTAAACGCAATTAACATCTTAGTCCTAAACCTAACCCCTTGCAGAAAACAAAGTGGGGACCATGAAAATGTCCTCACTTTGCAACAAACGGCCCTCACTTTGCTGGTGAAATATGAAAAATGGTCCTCACTCAGCAGCACAAATAAGAGTACACCCACACACCTATGTACCAACATACAATTACAAATGATTGAAAGTCATACAAACACAGGTTACTATAGCATCAGTGTGGCCTGCCACCGTTGATGCTGGATTAAATCAGGAATAATATAGTTAATCATGCAATTAGGATACTGTCTTGAGATATCCTTCTTGAAGAGCAAAACTGCCCTGGCACATTAATATATATTACTGGCTTGGCCATCACACATTAGCCTCTATAGATAATTTTGTGCACGTATAGGCGACATTGCTATGTATCAAGTCATGTCAACAATGTTCTGATGTGGACTTAGCATGCATCTGTCACAAGAATGGTCATAGCCCCCTTATTTCTTATCTGGTCTTTATAAAATATGCCTCAAATTTAAGCTGAGGAAATTATTGAAGTTATGATGCATAGAAATATGTACTCTCCCTAAACATAAGTCTATGAGCAGTGTGGGAACTTTGCAGTATAGTGCTGACAGGTATATATATACTGTGCTATAAAGATCGCCAAGATGTCAATTGAATTTTAACAACTCAAGCTGTACAGTTGTGATCATTTTATCAGTCTGTTGGTTTCTGGCCTCGAATTTCTAAACTGTTGTTTTAAAAGAGAGTTTATATGGGGCGGACTGGCAATCAGGAGCGCCAGGCCGGGGGGCAGGGCCAGTGGGCCAGGCCAGCGGGCCTTGCTCCCTTGCAAGGGAGCAGATAAGACATGAAAACTACTCATAGAACTTTATTGGCCTTTAAAAAGAACCAGCTCTGTGTACTTCTGACGCTGCTTCTGTAGCAGCCCTGACTCAATGCATAGCAATGGGTCGGCATGTCTGTCATGCAGTCGTCACGTGATGTCCAATCCAGTAATATTTATTAATAGTTTAGACAATGAATGGATGGTTACAAAGTGGGCCTGGGAATACTAACATTTACAGAATAACATTTTTTTAAAGATATAGTTTAGGCTCAGCATCCGACCGATAACTGCACTACTCTTCAGCAAACAAAAAGCAGCATATCTGTGACTTTAATCTAGTTCTGTCATTTCCCCAAGTAGTATTTTTCGCCATGGAACGTTACAAACAATCATGCCTCAGATCGCATCCACCTTGACGTGTTCAGTACTATTTTTACCAGTGTAATATTATTATTTGGCTGTTGTTACTACAACAAAAACACTTCCTGAAGACATTTTGACAGTATTTGCTGCTTGATGAGTATAAACAGGTGCGATACGTGCTATAATAAAGAATTTGCTGTTGCATTAGAATCAATATGCATTGGTTTTTGGCTTTACAGCCCATCTGGAACCTACATTTGTTATAGTTAAATAATAACAAACGACTACTTTTATTCTAAAAGTGTCTACATGTTTAATGTTGAAATGCCAACAGAATGCCTAGTTTAGATCCATACATATTGTGGATCCTAGTTTTGCATTAAGTAAACCTATGAACGATATAGGATATTTGGGGTTTATTTTAAAGGCTAATGTGATAAATTATTTTTTACCAGTTTTAATTAGTAATGTGGAAACTACTTTTGGATTATTGCAATTTATAAACTACAGAGAATTTAATTGGTGTGGATTGGTGCCTATCTCCAGTGGTCATTGGGTGACAGGCATGATATAACTTGGACAGGTGGTCAGTCCATCACAGGGCAACAGAGAGACACAAAGGACAAACAACCATACATGCACAAACTTGTACTTGTACAATATAGGACCTTCTTACTGCAAGAGAACAGTGCCTACCAACTGTGCCACTGTGGAGTCCATAATCACAGAAATCTGTCTGATTTGTAACTAAGTCAGTACAACAGAGAACCTGGACAAAACCCATGCATATACTGGTTGAAAACATAAACGCTTAAAAATGCTCCAGTTGTGGTAGACATAGTAGTCATAGTCAGGTTGTTGGTGCAGTTTGGTCACAGTTCTACCTATTGCACCACATCCTGCTGACTGTGAGGAATTGTTCACTTAAAATTCAGTAAAAATGAGCAGTAGTGTTGAATGAGGCTGAAAACCCTCATGCAATCAGCATCCATTTCTGATCATATTCTTATACTTGTTTTTTCCTGTGTAACAACACAACTGTTTTAGGTAAGTAGAACCAGAAGTATATGTTGTAATTCTGAAGGAAAACAGAAAAGATACACTTCAAACAGATGAGATAACAAAGATTGTATTTAATATTTAAGGGATTTCCTCAATGAGGACAGGTAGTTATGCACACATCACTAGTTAAAGAAGCAGACTACATTATTTTTGCCTTATTAAATGTGAGAGCTTTTGTTTGTTAATCGTAAGGGCTATTTTAGGAAGGTACTGCTGTATTGAACAATGCAGATCAAATAATGATAAAAGGACTCATTCCAAATTCTTTAACTTTATCTCAAATCCGCAGCTATATGGCTGAATATTAGAAAATTGGGTGGTTAAACAGGACAATAACCCAAACTGGGGATTTCCTGATGAGGTTTTTTTGTTTCTGATACCGATCAGTGCCGTTTAAGAATTGCAATTGACTCATGGCAATGAGTTCCAGTCTGGTATTTTACTGTAGTTGATAAAGTCAATGCAATAAACTCTGGAGCTTTTAAGTGCCATAGAACAACATTCTGCATGCTGTGGTCTCTCCAGTTTGTCGTCTATTCTTTCATTTCTTGACAGCCACAAATGTTTTCTTCTGACTCAACACATGCATCTGCAATCTTCAATAAACTCACCTTGGTCTCTCTGGGGGTGTGCCTGAGACAGTAGATCACCAATGAATATTATGAATTGAGTTTCATCAGAGACTATCAATAATCATCATTTATTAGTAATTAGGACCCTAAGTTGCCTTTATGGCCCCAACCTGATGAGTGATCAATATTGCAGCCATAACAATGCCAAAGGCCTTTTGATTGATAAAAGATGCATGTGGTCCAACTTGCTCAGGGAGATTTAACCAATAATTAGTTGGGGCTTAGGGAGCTATTTCCACCTGTATGCGGTATTTTGATAAATTTAAACTTGTGCACCAAATGCTTGTTTTTAAAAATCTTTGTTACATATTCATTTCACCAAGTAAAAGGCACAGTTCCAAAAAGCCTACTAAAAGCCCAAAATTAATGACCCCTATCCCAATGACTATACTGATATGATAACTATATCTAAATTTCTCAGGACTGTAGGTATTTCTAGAAAATGTAATTAAAAAGAATAGGCTTAGAGGTGTTAGAAACGTAACCACACTAAGTGGGAAGTAATAATGAACGTTCACACCTACAGACATTGCTAAAAAAAAAGAGGTGGCTTCAAACCACGAAAGGACTTAAAAGAATCATCTATCTGATTAGCTTTTCCTGTTGCTGGTATCTACCATTTGCAGTGTTTGCAGGAGTTGAGTGCTGTGAGATGTACACTGAGAAAACTCATGCCTGTTTCTCTTTCAGTGGATGTCAACTGCAATGAATTCAGCATTTGAAGCGCATCTTGTGTGCCTTCCTAAGCAGGTAAGACAGAAAAAAATACATTTTTACATTGTTTGAAGAAGGTTTAGCTCTTAAACAAATGTTTTTTGAGTTCTATAACATGGTAGGAGATGAAAGGCAGGCAACCAGAATGCTAACATTTCTTACTTTTGAAAACCAAACAAATACTTCCTCATCTTCAGTCATCAGGATTCTTAAAAAGTACCCAGGGGTAAAGATGCTACAACAGCTATTGTTTCAGACCTGAAAACTTGACATTTAAAAAATAATCTGATATAAATGCTTCAAATGTTGTTTGCAAAATCTTGAAACATTTATATCCTACCCCGATCTATAGTTCAAGGATGCTTACAGCAGGTGAAGTAATTATCAAACACATTAATGTTTTTCTCAGCAACCTAAACGTGGCTACTGACATGGAATTCACATCAGCTCTAAGCACCCAAAAATGTAGACAGACAATGAAATGAACACAAACTTGTCTTCAAATTAAGTTAGGTGTAATAAAGTGGAATCTCTCAGGGAATAACTACTTAAACGGTCACTGAAATTTATTTAATACTTATCAGAAGAGCCTCTTCTGGTAATGACAGCCCCAGGGTGTCTCCTGTATGGAGAAACTAGTCATGTACATTGCTCAGGTGGGATTTTGACCTATTCTTCTACACAGTGTACACAGTGTTCAGATCTTTAATGTTCCGTGGACCTCTTTAACGAACTACGAGCTTTAGTTCTTTACATCAATTTTCCATAAGATTAAGGTCAGACGATTGACTGAGTTACTCTAGCTGTTTTATTATTTCTTTTGTCTGAAACCATTTGAGAGTTTTCTTGTTTTTTCCTGTTTGTTTGGGATCTTTGTTTTATTAAAACCCCATCATCACTTAATTTTATTCTTATCAAGAATGGCCCAGTGCATGTCCATTTCTTCCTCCTTTAATTATATGAACTCTGCTAGTACCATATGCTGAATGACAGCCCCACACCATGATGTTTCCACTTCCAAATGTCACTGTTAATATTGTGTTTTTGGAGTGATGCACAGTGCTATTTATCCTCCAATCATGGTGTATGAAGCAAAGATCAAAGAGTTCCTTTTAGGTCTCATCTAACGAGATTAGATTTCCAATATTTTCATTGACTTGTCCAAATATACTGCAGCAAACTTTAAACAAATTTCAAGATGTTTTTTCTTCTTCGGTAGAGTCTAATGCAGTGAATGGGCCTTTAGCTCATTAAGGTTGAATGTATTTCTATTTGTTTTTATGGATAAACTGTACATGTTACATTTATGTCTTTGAAAGTGGACAACTCTATATTATTATTATATTTTTGACACAGTCAGAGATCTTGCGAGGACCACCTGGTGGTGGCTGGTGTTGATATTCTTCCTGCTTTTGAATGTTGGACCTAAAAGTACTTACTGGAACATTAAGATCTTTATTATACACCTGTAACCAATGCTTTCATTATGTATTGCAGCACAGGGTTGTGAATGTCTTGAGAGAGATTATTGATTTACCAATGACAAAAACTTGTTAATGAAAAACCTTTTTATAAGCCATAAATTAAGTCTTAATTAATTGACATTACCTTGCATTTATAAGCAGTTGTCCCTCTGCATACTGATAGATTTCAGCTGGTTTCTTGGGTTTGCTGCATGTGTTCAAAATTAATTCTTCTGTGTCATTCAACTCTATTTAATAGCATTGTTTATAGATCTATTTGTTTATCTTTGCTTAAATGTGTGTCTTACTAGGGTTGTTATTTTTTTGTAATTACCATATAAATGCACTTACTAAAAAACATTGATTTGTTCAGTACTTACTTTTAGCACTGTATCTGATTTGAGCTAACACCTCCTCAGAACAGAGGCTTCTTATGCCCTCAGTAAACACAAACTGCACTGAATGATGTGGATGATAAATTAGGCAAAAATCAAATCACAATTATAACTTTAATCAATTTTCTGAAATCCTAAGTAGGTAACTGCTGTAGGTAACTGTTGTTAAAATGTGTTTTTTACATATTTGTTAAAACTGTCAAGTCCTGACAGAAGAATATGGACAAATAAACTGTGAAAGAAAGGACAGCAGAGAGCAAGGGGGAGGGACCTATAAGGTCGAATACGAGTGTACACAAACCAGATTGACACCACTAAGACATTACTCCTGGCTCTGATTGGTTGGTTTGGACCGGGGGTGGTCTATTTCTGCATATGGTAGTAGGATCACTGGGAAGAGGCAGAGGAGCTTGAGTTTTTTCACACATTATCTGTTCATACTCTGCTGTCAGGACATAGAGACAAATAAGTAAAAAATACATTTTACAACATTACCTACTGCAGCTTTAAATGCAATCTTACCCATCTACGTTGACTACATGGTTTCTTCCTACAAGTAACTCAATCAGGTAGTTACATTAGCTTCCACTCTTAGGCTGCCCTCATATGTGCAAACTCATTGAACATGACTTTCACAAGTAAACATCAAGAAAGGTTTCAATAAAAGACAGGATCAATTATGTTTTCTAATGTCTCTTCATTTCAAATATTCAGGTCATTCAGGCTTAAAAGCCCTTCCAGAAGTCTGAGATCTTCTAAAAGAAACACTCGTTGGAAGTGGAGAAAAAGATGACAACACATTTTCTGTTCATTCTGCTTCATCTGCTTCAGTTCTTCGCTGTCAGACCTGATGATAGTACCTGCCTCCCGCAGAAGAGTCAGTGCTTTCTTTCACTTAAATTATGCTCAATAAATTAGGGAGTGTATTCATTTTGCTTGATCTCATCTTCTCATTCCAGTTCTAACTTGCCACAATGATTTCAGTCATAACATCACCTGCATGTGGAAAGGCTCATCTGACTCAGATCAAAGGAATAATGCCTGCTTAATATATGCAGAAAGGGTGGATCGCTGGCGGAAATCTTATAAGTTTAAATATAAGCATTCGTAAGAACCAACACAATGAAAAATGAATTGCAATATGTTAATACACAAATGTTTGACAACTTGTAAAATAACAATAAAATAACAAAAAAACATGAAGATTCTCTCTCTTCTTTTTTCCTCAGGTATAATGCTTCTTGTAAACTACAGTCTTTTGATAGCGCTAGACCAGCCTTAAAAAAGTGCTCGTTGACTTTCAATGGAACCTTCCTGGTGAGTATTTACGTAAAATTTATGCTTTGAATTTTTTAACATCTCCACACATTAGAGAAAACACATTATTTGTTATGTAAACAAATAGCTTAATGTTAAAGATGACCGAAGGAATGAGGCCCAAGACAGAGTTTCATTTTGGGGCCTACCTCCAATCTAGAAGCCACCACTGCTCCATCAACTTTAATTTAATTTTGTCCATTTTTGATCATTTCTGCACTCTGCATTCAGCATAACTCGTTTCACAATTAACTAGAGAGAGTCAAAGACTATGTAATTTATCATATGAAAGATTGTGCTTTATTTAACAATCACGTTGGTCACTTTCTATTATTTCTTTAAAAAAAACACTTGATAAACAGCTCATTTTAAATATTTTTACTTTTTATATTTATTTCTATATTTATTTTATAAAGCTTTGCTAAGCTCAGAAGATACAGTTAGGCCCAAAATGATTCATACTCCTGCAGATTTAGATGTAAAGGGATTTTCATTCAACAAAGAACATTGTTTCTTTTTTTAGAAGAAATGAGACAGACATCTGTCAAAACCTATTACAACAGTGTAAAGTGTATCAGTTTTAGGGAAAAGATTTTATCTGGTTTCAGTGAAATTTAATTAAAAATTGGCAATTGAAAAATATTTATTTGCATTACAGGAATCAGACCCCGGTTATAATTAGTGGCTAGCTTTTTACATGTTCCCACTGTGATTTTGACAATTTATTTTTGGTGATGAGCTCCAATTCTTGGTAGGCCTCTTTGCTATCACCCTAATTTGAGCCCCCTCCATAGACTCATCCTATGTCGGTAGAATGTAAGGATTTAAGCTGCTAACACAGTTATGACTATTTATGACTAAGTTCCACAGTTCAGTTAAATGTAAAAGTGCATAAATTTGCCTAATGAGAGAGCTATCTCTCGGATTTATAGACAACCAGAGACAGTTTGTGTGGGACTTTTTGTCAGCTCAGATAAAAGTTAGGTCAGATACAGCAAAAAGTATTAAATTAGCTTTAGAAACTAACTGTTTACATAACTTCCAGGCTTTGATGATTTTTATTAGTATGTGTGTGATTGGTTAATTCTTTAACTTCTCTTAGGAGAACCTATGCCAGCAGGGAGTGCTAACCAGTAGCAAAGTGTGTTTATTGAACAGTATTTTTTAAAAGGGATTACCTACCAGTAATTAGACAGAAAAGAGGGTTGACAGAAAAGTGGGAGATATGTAGCAAATGGCCTGAGTGCTGGAATTAAACCCAGGACAGCCACATTGAGATTGACACATTAGCCTCTGCCAAACTGTGATACTCCATTAGGTTCTAATTGGACAATATACAATTGACAACATACAAATTGACAACATAAAATGACAAAAGCTTAGGGGTTTCTTTTGTCATGTTTTTGTTTCTTAAAATCATTTTTGCTTCTTTCAGTTCTTGGCCTGGAATGAGGTGTTAATGAAGTTGAGCTGCACCTCTTCAAAACAAAGTTTTGAAGAGCATTTTTACAAGCCAGTATGTCACAGTAAGTAGGGACTATCTTGTTGCATAACCTGGTGAGCAAGTTACATTGTATGATCTTATAGTAAAGGTTAATCCTTCTAGAAAGCCTGAAGTAGGGTAATAAACTGTTGTGGGTTGCACTTGTGGAGTTATGGAGAGAAAGGCTAGGGATATCATTAATGAATTATTACCAATCATTATAGAATGAACTTTATACGTTCAAAAAAAAATCTAAACTCATGCATGATCTGCTCTCATCAGTGCTCTCCCTCCAGTTTCTTCATCTCTGAAAATCTCATCCTTCTCGATCTTAGTGCGGCATTTGACACCATTTTCTTTTATATTCTTCTTAACAGATTAGCATCCATTGGCATAAGTCACACTCCCTTCCTTTGGTTTACCTCATATCTTTCCGGTTGCACTCAGTTCATCCAGTTTAAATCCCACTCTTTAAGTTTGTTTTTTGTTTATGTAGGTGTGCAACAGGGTTCCGTATTAGGGCCCATTTTGTTCATTATTTACATGCTCCTTCTTGGCCATATATTCCACAAATATTAATTTTCATTGTTAGGCAGATGACACCTAACTCTACATTTCCTCCAAACCAAATTCCTGCCTTCCACCCACCTCCCTTTCAGACTGTCTTAAGGAGATTAGGTCATGGTTCTCCTCTAATTTTCTTAACCTTAACAGTAAGAAAATCAAAGTTTTACTCATTGGCACAGCTTTCACTTTAAACAAACTTCACAGTTTCTTCATTGATATTGATAATTCCCCCTTTCATCCTTCCCCACAGGTAAAGAGTCTGAGTGTACTCTCTCATTTCAGTCTCATATTAATTATATCACAAGGTCTGCATACTTTTACTTACATAACATTAACCGACTTTGTCCCTTCCTTACTCTCCATGCTGCTGCCATCCTTGTCCATAGCCTTATCACTTCCCGGATCGACTATTGCAACTCTCTTCTTTTTGGTCTCCCCAATAAGTTTCTCCATAAATTCCAAGTTCTTCAGAACTCTGCAGCTCCCACAAGAGAGAAAAATTAGGATAAACTTTGGTTATGAAAATGGTTTTCTCCAGTCATTAGGAACATTGATTCTCTTCCCTTATTCAAATCACAGCTCAAAACACAGCTGTTCAAACTGGCTTATTCATTTCAACATTGATTTTAACTGTTACCAAATGTTGTTTACTGTCTTGCTACTTTTTAATTATTTGTTTTATTGATTATTCATTTATTCGCTCTTCTCTGTAAGGTGACCTTGGGTTTTAGAAAGGCCCTCTTGAATAACATGTATTATTATTATTTCCATCAGTATCATTCTGTTGTAGACATTTTATGCTGATATTGCATAAACATACAGAAGATCGGCTAAAACCCTGATTCATGTATAGCTAAAACCCTTACTCATTTTATTTTTCTAAGAGCCACAGTAAAGAATCCAGGGAGCTGCATGTTGCAGCAGCCTCGTCTATCATGAAAAGTCCCAATAAAATACATTGGAGTTTGTGAGGCTGTAAAGTGACACCTTTCAAAAAATTCAAAGAGGAGTAAATAATTTTGCCAGACACAGTATAGTCTCTTAGTGTGTTAACTGGCGTCCGTCTAACAATTAACAACTGGATGTTGGATTTTACAGTAAAGGTGAATCCTCCAGGAAAACCTAATGTGAACCAGACAACTATGACCTGGTTTACCCAAGTTAAAAAGCACATGAGAATTACAGATTTTCTCTCCGAGCTACAGTGGAAACAAAAAGATAAGTCATGGAACGTAAGTAATATTTTTATATAACGTAAGGGTACACTGTTTGATAAAGTGATCTTCAAACAATAACAGTCTGCTAATGATCTACTAATTGTTTTTTCTTTGTCAGGATTCGTCTGTTGAGACTGAAAAGAGAAAGTGTCAATGGGATTGTGAGGCGCAACTGAAACCCAGTTCACTCATGAAAGATGAGACTTATGAAGCACGTGTTCGTGTGCAGGCCTTTGACAATGGCCTAAATGGAAACTGGAGTGAATGGAGTCCCACAGAGTCATGGGTGTCACAAGTAGGAAGACCAAAGCCAGCATCAGGTAAAATGTTCGCAAACATAAACGAAGTTGACCACTTTAGTTGAACCCAGATTTAAATCTCTCAAGTGACCAAGTTTAAGAATGTAAGTCAGTTTTCAGAGCTAAATAATCAGCAGTTAAGAACTATAACAGAAGGACGGATATGAACTCTCCATGGTAGTTTAGATAATGGAGGAATTACCCCCTAATCATGCGAGGAATGTTGCATATCAATTTCCTAAACAGAGTTTTGTATAAAAATCCAAAACACAACATGCATTAATCAGAATCTCTACAGCAGTAAACATATTGTTAGCATGACTCTCATCTCAACTAATGTGACCCTATGTGTTCTGTGTTTTTCAGAGTGGGGCGTTTCGAGCAGAGGTGTTTTAAAAACCCTTTGGTGTCGTTGGTTCTTTTGCTTGCGGGTTTTTTGTCCCCCTAATACGAAAAAAAAAAAACCTGTGAAAAAAAACCTGGGGAAAACATTTCATTTTAAAAAATTTAACCTCTGCTTTTTGGGGCTGAAGAATTTTATAGATTTGGGTCATGATTATTTTTTTAAAATTGTTTCAGGGTTACGTAGTGAAAAAGCTTTAAAGGTGCCCCCTTTACCGGGGAACCCGGGAAAAATCAAAAATTTTTCCCCAGGTAATCTTTTTGGATTTCTCTTTTTCTTTTTGTTGTTTATTTAGCCAAATGTACTTCTTTGGTAAAATCTTTAATTCACAGAAATGTATTCAAAGTTAAAATGAAAATATTGCATTTTAATTATTTCTGATGCTTGAGTTAGCAGACAACATAAATTGTAGCAATAAAGGCTCAAAGAGCAGCACAGAATCTGTAGGTTTTAAGAGCATCTGAAAATAATTTCATGCCCTGCAGCTCACATTTTGCTTAACATAGTAACAAAGGTATGTCTTCTCCAAAACCAATCTAATGAACTACAGATGAATCAGACTTGAACGAAATGGATTGTAGTAGAAAACAAATAAACTGTAGACCTAAAGCAGTTGTTCCCAAACCTTTTAGCGTCCAAGTGATTAAATAGCAGAGAGACCTTTCTATTTATTAAATATAGCACAAGGTCAATTAAATAGTGGTATAATGTCATCAGAAACATCATCAACAGTCAATATATTGCTTAACATTTATAGCATGAATATGGTTTAATAGTGTTAGTTTTGTTATTCACCATGCAAAACACCTTGAATTGTCTTGCTGTTGAAATGTGCTATACAAATTAACTTGTCTTGCCTTGTTTAATTTGATTTCTAAAGAGGATATCACACTTGTTGACTCTATGTGAAATAATGTACTCTTGTCAAAATGTAAAACACTGTACCTCAACCTGAACACACCACCCCTGGCATGACACATGATGGTGGCAGCATCATGCTCTGGGGAGGTTTCTCTTCAGTGGTGGCAGGGAAGGTGGTTAGAGGTATTGGGGAGATAAATAGAGGATGGAAGCATGGAAATAAAAAAAAAAACTGTTAGGGGCTGCAGCGGACCTATGACTAGGCCAGAGATTTACCTATCAGGCAAACATTTCAGTCTTTAGATGTGTAAAGCTGGTAAGGCAAGGCAACACAAGGCAAGTTTATTTATATACCATCTTTAAGTAGCAAGACGATTCAGAGTGCTGTGCATAAAAAGAAAAACAAAAAAGAAAAAAGAAAGAGACATAATAGGAAAAGTACATTTCAGTGGCATAAAGGTAATTAAATAATGAAGAGAATAAAAAAATGAATAATTAAAAATATGATAATAAAAAATAATTTAAAAAAATTTTATGATTAAATAATTGATAAGAAAATGAAAGGAAAGTTGGACTGAAACTTAACTAATAATGTTTAGATAGCCCAGTCAAAGGCCACTCTAAACAAAGAGGTTTTTAATCTTGATTTAAAGCAACCTAGGGTTTCAGCACTTTTACAGTTTTCTGGGAGTTTATTCCAGATTCGTGGAGCATAAGAACTAAAAGCTGCTTCTCCATGTTTGGTTCTGGTTCTGGGTGTGCAGAGTAGATTTGAGCCAGAAGACCTGAGAGGTCTGGGTGGTTGATTTTGCTGACAACGAGTCTGTAATGTATTTTGGTGCCATTTAGTGAACCATTCAACCATTCAGTGATTTATAGACTAACAGAAGTATTTTAAAGTCTATTCTTTGAGATACGGGGAGCCGGTGTAAGGACTTTAGAACCGGGGTGATGTGCTCCACTTTCTTAGTTCTAGTGAGGATGCGGATGGCAGCATTCTCGATCAACTGCAGCTGTCTGATCAACTTTTTTGGCAGACCTGTGAAGGCACTGTTGCAGTAATCAATTCTACTAAAGATGAACGCATGACTTTGTTTTTCAAGGTCCTGCTGAGACATTAATCCTTTATTCCTGGAGATGTTCTTTAGGTGATAGAAGGCTGACCTTGTTACTATCTTTATGTGCCTCTGACGGTTCTGGTCTAAGTCCATCACTTCACCCAGGTTTCGAGCCTGATTGGTGGTTTCTGGGTGTAGTAACTGAAGCTGTGTGCTAAATTTTAAACCCTTTTCCTTTGGTCCAAAAATTATTACTTCAGTTTTGTTTTGATTCAGTTTTAGAAAATTTTGGCACATCCATCCATTGATTTCTTCTAAGCATTTATCAAGCGCTTGAATGGGTTCATATTCACCTGATGACATCGTAACGTATAGCTGTGTGTCGTCAGCATAGTTATGATAATTTATGTTGTTGTTTATTAAAATCTGAGTTAGGGGGAGCATGTAGATATTGAATAGGAGGGGCCCTAAGATGGACCCTTGGGGAACGCCACATGTGATTTTTGTGGTCTCTGATGTAAAGTTACCCACTGACACAGAAAAGTACCTGTCCTTCAAGTAGGATTTAAACCAATCGAGTGCTGTACCAGAAAGGCCGACCCAGTTTTCCAGGCACTCTAATAAAATGGAGTGATCAACAGGGTCTAATCCTGCACTAAGGTCCAATAATACCAGCACTGTGGTTCTTCCACAGTCTGCATATATACGGATGTCATTGAACACCTTGACAAGAGCAGTCTCTGTACTGTGGTGAGCATGGAAGCCTGACTGGAAGACATCAAATCGGTTGGTCATTGTTAGGAAGTTGTTTAACTGCTGAAACACAGCTTTTTCAATAATCTTACTGATTAAGGCGATGTTTGAGATAGGCCTGTAGTTCTGCAATAGCAGCTTGTTCAAGTTGCTCTTTTTCAATAGTGGTTTAATAATTGGTGTTTTTAGGGCCTGGGGGAAAACACCTGACAAAAGGGACGTGTTTATTATTTGAGTTAAATCAGATGTTATTACAGGCAAAGCTTTCTTAAGGAAAGCTGTGGGTAAAACATCGGGACAGCAGGAAGAAGAGCTTAGTTGCTATACAATTTCTTCTACGTTTTTGTAGTTAATTTGGTGAAATTGGGAAATTTTTTCAAAATCAGTTCAAGTTGGAGACAACTTTGGTACTGAATGGATCTGCTTTAATTGGAGCAACTGAATTAATGATGTCCGAGATTTTAGAATGAAAGTTGTCTACCAGCTCAATTACAGTGTAACAGGGCAAAATGGAGGTAGAAGAGTAAATCAGGTTAAAGGTTTCAGCAGCACCGTCCTTAAAGATGCGTTTTCGTATAATGTCTCTTTGGCTTACTAAGTAATTGCAGATGATGCTTTCAAAAATAACAGAAAAGTGGTCAGATAGAGCAACATCTGTTACAGACACCTTGGAAATGTTTAGACCCTTAGTGATGATCAAGTCCAAAATATGTCCCTGTTTGTGCGTTTGCTGTTTAACATGTTGAGTCAAATCAAAATTTCTAAGAGTGTCGCATAGATCTATTGCACTTCTGTCTTCAGGATTGTCCATGTGAATGTTGAAGTCTCCCACAATAATTAAACAGTCTTAATAAACACATATCATAGATAAAAGCTCATTAAAATCACTGAAAAAGTTTGTTTTGGACTCAGGAGGCCTGTAAATATTCAGGAACATGGTTCAGACTGGGTCTTTACCTGGAGAGCCAAATATTCAAAAAACTCAAATTTGCCCAGAAATACCTTTTTAGACTTTAGTGAATCTGTGGTAGAGATATACCGGACCACTTGAAGCTGTAATTGCAGAATAAAAGGTGGTCCTACAAAGTTTTTTCTCAGAGGGGGTTGAATTAATACGCACACAACACTTCTCAAATTTATAAAAACTTACGTTTTCGAAATCATGCATCATTTTCTTGTCATAATTGTGCACTACTTTGTTGGTCTATCACATACGTAAAATCTTGAAAAAGCATATTGGACATAATGTGACAAAAGGTTAAAATATTGTTAATGAATACATTTGCTAGACACTGGGAATTTCTGTTATATTTCTATCTTTTTTTTTACTTTGTCTTGCTAACCCACCTTGTATATTCTCCACAGGACTGGTTTACTCTGGACTCTAAAGGCCAAGACGTTTCTTTTGCATCAAAGCCTGAAAAATCTGCAGTCCAAGTGAGTTTTTGGGTTTCTTTTTTGTTAATGTTCAGTAGTTGCTATTAAAAATGTTCCTCACAACAGTTTAAGTCTTTCTGTGGCACATTTTAGTACTAAAAACATCAGTGAAGAAAATGCAGTACAAAAAAGAAGAAATAAACAATTTTATATTTCATTTATTGTCATACAACCGTCCTGAAAAAGGGTTATTACCCTCAGAGTTTGACAGAAAAAAGGTCAAACAGAAAATAGGAAACATTCAAAGTGTAACTGTACAGCAGCGATAACAACACAAGCAGGCACTTTCAAAGAGCTATGCAGTGCCTGGAAGATTTAAAAAGTTGAATCAGCGAGTAAAAAGAAAAAGCTAAACTAAAACTGTACTAAGGAATGTTATCAGGTTTTACTTCCTATAACAGAGATAGGGTTGGCATGTAGGTAAATCTCAACAATGTACATGATCATTGAAACATTCATTTCTTTCAGTAACTATTTAAAACAGTAAAACTCATATATTTACTTATATATACTTATGTGTTAGGTGTTGTTTCGATTAACTTATTATTGAATAATTATTATATTCAACATGACCAAGTTAAACAAGGGGATTTTATGCCAGAAATGATAAGTAACGGTCTCCACAACGAGAATAACTGACAAAAGCTCATTGCTATAATGAGCCGGCAGTTTCCAGCATTCTTTATCTGCAAATATTATGGAAAATTGAGTGGAAGGAAAAAGTGTGGTGGAAATGGTGCACAAACAACAGGAATAACCCCAAGCCTGAGAGGATTGTGAAGCAATGCCCATTCAGGAGTATGGAGGAAATATACAAACTATGGACTGCAGTTAGAGGCACCACACACAGCAGGACATGGGCTACAACTGATACATTTCTTATGTTTTAGTCATTCCTTAACCAGATACAGTATTAGAAACTTCTTATCAGCTAAGAAGAAAAAAGGACTGGACTGTTGCTGGGGCACATTTTTACCACACATTTTTCATCCATTCAACTTTCCATTAATATGACTACATAAAGCAAATGCTTGAATACTTGCATAAGCGTAATACTTTGTAGAACCACCTTTTGCTGCAATTACACCAGCAATTCTTCTGAGGATGTCTTTGTAAAAAGACAGCTTTCCTAGTAATAAACTTTTGTGGTTGACCGTTCTTGTGGAGGGTGCTACTGACATTATGCTGGACTGCTACATGATCATGGACAAGCTTTCTTGTTGATGATTCTCTAGACCATACCATGTTCATATCAAATCACAAAGGATTATTGTTTTGAAAACATTCATGACATTCTAAACATTTAAACCATTATAAAACAGCTTTTTTTTGGATTATATTCCTTCAGTTCTCCCTGACCTTGTTATTTGTTTCTTCCACAGACTTGGTTAAGTTCATATTTTACCGGTGAATGCGTTCAATCCTTCTTGAGCTCAGTGGATATTGTCTCTTATGAAGTTACCTCCACCGTGGATGCCATGAAGTTCTGCAAGCCAGATATAAAATTGATGCCAGAAAGCAACAAATACGACTCCAGCTGCTCCAGCTTCTCCAACCCCAGTTACTCTGAGCTTTGTGCTTCTCCTTGTGTGTCCACTATGAAATTGCAGGCCTCTGTAGTTGATGCCCCTTACAAGCCTGTTCGAGGCCAAAGTGAAGAAAAAAACACAGAACAAGATAGTGATTTTGTGGCAAAAAAAGATTTGGAAATGGTCAAGTTACTTTTTATGGGTGGTAATAAAAAGGAGGCAGTGGTGATTTCAGACTATGAGAAGGTTGAAAAGCAGCTGGCTGAGCGCCTCAGGCTCCACAGTGTAGATTCAGGCATGTGCAGTTATGAAGAAGTCAGTCAGGAAAGCATGGAAGCAGACAGCATCAATATGACTGATGGACATGATGAGGGGATACCCCACAAGCAAGAGCAAGATGAGGAGAACAAGGCAGTGAATAAGACAAAATTAGATTTCAAGGAGTTGTTTGGAGGCGGTGGAGTCATTTTGGGCAAAAACATTATCCAGATTTGTTCAGATTACAAACAAATCCCCAGGCCCAGCTGCGATTCAGGAGTTAGCATGATAACTAAGGAAAATGAGAGACAGGAAGACAGCACAGAGGATTACGATAAGCCCTCTGAGACAACTTGCTTCCTTTTCCCTCCTCATCCTCCTAGCACCCTACCGCATCAGCTATTGACCTCTTAAGCCCCAACCCCCAATACTGGGGGCAGAATTAAATTTTTGTTTTCTTCTACTTTCTTTACTGCTAGTTCCATTAGTTAAATATAAACATATGTATTTTCCACAGAAATTGTAGAATATTGGCTAAAAGCTTATATAAACCATTTCTATAAACACCAAAAACTGTTAAAACTAAAGGCAGTTGAATCAGGAAATTAACAAACTCCACAAAATGGCATCACTGCAAAACTCGGGCTCAGCTGTTCACCGCACGGCTTTCACACATCCAGCCAACATGTCTGCTGTAAGCAGGAGCTCACAGATTCCAAAGAATACATTTTGTCGGAATCCGTCCAGGTTTTACTCAACCAACAGCAAAGGAAGACCAGAATTATCATTCCCAATTGAAAAAAAAAAACAGAACTATCAACACAATTGTTTTTTAGATAATGTCAACTCTCAGAAAAAAATCTGTTAGATTTGCGTTATTTTGAGCTCAAGTCTTTGAGTCCACTTGTACCACCTTGCTGTGGTAATGACATATTTAAGCAGATTGCTCTTTAAGGTTGTAGACTGAAGCAGTCCTGTGATTATGGCCAAATGCCGATAAGGCAGAAAGAGAGCTAAAATTGACAGCAGGCCTAATATTACAGTCAGACATACCTCAGGATTGTTCTAAAGAATTTATCCAGCACTTATTTCCCTAGTGGAAGGTGGCGGCTTTAATGAATGTATTTTGTCCATTTTATCTGATATATTTATTCCAGCTTATTCATCAGTATGTATGGAATATGACACTTACGCAACATGCTATTTTAATTTGAGAAATGCATTTTCTTTTATTATGCTAATTTAAATAGATGATATGTGTCAGTGCTCTGTTGTGATGGTTTGAATCGCCTATTTTTAGAGCTTTTAAATGAACAGCACTGTAATATTTACAGATTGTCCTTTTTTTCTTTCAGTCACAATTCATGCAATGCATTTCTGATGTATATGATGTAATGTGAGTAAAATTTAAATATATTTTGATGATGTCTTGCAAGAAGATTCATAAAACATTTATTTATTTAAGCTGCATTTAATTTATGATAATTTCTATATTTAACAATGTCCCTGTTTCAAATGTGTATGGCAGCTTTACGGAGATGTACTGACATGAAAAAAATCTGTCAACATTCCTGAATGATTTTGGTAAACAACTTCCTTTAAGATCTGAGTTTGGTAAGGTGATGAAAGAAAAATAGAAAAATAAAGTTTCATCTCATAATGACACCTGCACTGATAAGATGATAAATCAGCAGCAGAAATATTTTCTAACATCTGACCTTATTTATTTACTATCCACAGAAGGTGTAACTGCCCAACTTGCTAAATGAATTCCTCTCTATTAGTAAACATGGATCATTTATCATTTTTTACGTTAAATGTAGAGAATTACCATTTCAGTGTGGCAGCTCTAGTGTTTTGGTTTTATTTTATTTCATAGCCTACTATTAATTGTATACACTTTGCATCAGTAACCAGGACTTGAAATGATTTCAGATTTTATGTTCTTTATATTTTCCAAATATTTTCTCTGTAAGGTCCCCTCATACCTTCTACAGCTATGAGGGGGTTAAATTCTCAATAAAACCCATGTGGAAATGTAACATTTCCAATTTTGTCTTGCTTTTTTCATTATAAGGGGATACATTCTTGAAAACCCAAGTAATATCTAATAAGACCGGTGTAACCAGGCCTGCATGGTGGTGCAGATGTTAGCATGGTTGCTTTGCAACAAGAAGGTTCTAAGTTTGAGCCCCAGCTGGTGTCTATCTTCACTGAGTTTGTGTGCACCCCTGCAGAAACAATTAAAACCAAAAACATATTTTTGCTTATATTTGTGTCTGTCTGATTGAATATTGTACACTTTGTTTCTTATACACTTAGATTCATTGCTTTTAGAACAAGGTAAAGAACAAATCAGTTTTAAGCCTCATGTCCATTCCATGTATGTGTGAATGTTATCATAAAATGTTAAAGTGTTTATATGCTTAGCTACTCAATCCTAGACAACATGTGTTAGTGCCAGTATGGATTTTACCCAGGCTGATGGCACAGTTGTTACCACTGTTGCCTTTGCAGCCATGGGATATGTCTCACTAGAGACACACAAAAAGGACCTTTTCGCATCAAGGCAACAGTGCTACCAACTGTGCCACAGTGGAGCCCAAAATCACCAAAATATGATTTGTAACTAAGTCAGTACAACAGAGAACTTGAACAAAACCAATGGATTGAATGGATGAGAATAAAAACATACAAAATTGTTCCAGTTGTATTAGACAGCCATAGTCAGATTGTTGTTGCAGTTTGGTCACAGTTATACCTTTTGCACCACATCCTGCTGACTGTGAGGAATTGTTCACCTTAGGTTCGATAAAAATGAGCAGTAGCGTTGAATGAGGCTGAGAACCCTCATGCAACCAGCATCCACTTCGGATTGTAATTGTTGTACTTGTTTTTTCCTGTGTAACCAATCAAACAACCTTTTTAGGAAAGAAAAACTGAAAAACACACTTTGAACAGATGAGATACTAATGATTTTATTTATTGTTTATTGAATTCCTGAATGAGAACAGGTAGTTATGCACACATCAATAGTTTATTATTTCTGTGGTGATTAAATGCGGTGGCTTTTCCTTGTTCATCTTAAGGGCTCCTCTTGTATAAGAAGGATTGTAATATGAATTTGAGGACAATGTGACCATTCTGCAAAAGTGTATTTTTTATATATTTGTAATTCAATTCAATTCAATTCAGTTTTATTTATATAGCGCCAATTCACAACACATGTTGTCTCAAGGCACTTCACAAAGGGTTTTGAATGGTATAGGGTTGTTGGGGAGGTTAGATTAAACTACTGAGTGTTAGAGTTTGGCCATTTTAGAATGGGCTATGTGTAGGGGTACTAGGGTAAAATAATACACTGATAAAGTGTGTCCATGTAGAGCCCACTGGTGGCCATTGTTATACTAAAAACCACAAGGATTGGCGGTACCTCTCTCTGTCACACTGATTATAACCATTGGAAAAGAGAGGGTGTCATACAGGTAGCAGAAATGCAGCGTGTGTTTGCACCTCAACCATAACTGAGCCGGTTTAGGCTAAACCTGACTCCCCCTTACTCCATCCAACAGGGAGGGAGGAAGGCAGAGGTAAAAATAATTGGAGAGCGTTGTTTCCTGTTGCATTGTGTGAAAGGTGGGTAACTTTAAAATGGGCTAAATCAATTCAATCGAATCATATAGATTTCAAGTCAGGCCAATTAATAACTAACCATTGAACAGTACAGTCCGATTCAGTTATTTATTCAAATTGGATAAAAAGTTTTTCTATCTAAGGAAACCCAGCAGATTGCATCCAGTCAGTGACTTGTAGCAGTCACTCCTCCCGGATGAGCATGTAGCGACAGTGGACAGTCACTGGCGTTGACTTTGCAGCAATCTCTCATACTGAGCATGCATGTAGCGACAGTGGAGAGGAAAAACTCCCTTTAACAAAAAGAAAAATGCCAGCAAACCAGGCTCAGTGTGGAGGCGGCCATCTCCCATGACCGGACTGGGGGGTTAAAAAGAGAAACAGAGCAGAGACACAAAGAGAACAAAGAAGCACTGATCCAGCGTACTTTCCTGGGGGAAAGGGAAAAAAAATGTTAATGGATGTAGCTCCTTTAGTCGTTTCATCTAGGAAAAAGGAACAGATAAACTCTGAGCCAGTTTTCAAGGTTTTAAAACTGAAAAGAGAGCACATAAAAGAGTTAGTCACAGTAAAAGCTCAGTCAGGAGGAGAGAGACAGGGTTAAACACTGAAAGACCGGGCCAAGTGTATCATCAGTAGAAGGTGAGCATTAATTTTTGCCATCAGAAGCTTGGACGATGCCCCCCCAGAAGGGGTCACGGTAGACACAGAGTCAGGCCCGGGGTGTAGCTTCTAGGAAAGAAAAGAGAGGAAAATTAAGTTAAAAGCTGAAAAACAGAAAAAATGCAAAAAGGAGAGTAGTATGAGAATGTAGCGAAGAGAGTAGAGTGAAAGTGGTCATCACGTCCCCAGCAGCCTAAGCCTATAGCAGCATAACTACAGAGATAGCTCAGGATAACCTAAGCCACTCTAACTATAAGCTTTATCAAAAAAAAAGTTTTTTCAAGCCCTTAAAAGTAGACAGGGTGTCTGCCTCATGGAATAAAACGGGGAGGTGGTTCCACAGGAGAGGAGCCTGATAACTGAAGGATCTGCCTCCCCCAAATCAGATCTCTGATGTATGATGGAGCTAGATCATTAAGGGCTTTATATGTGAGGAGAAAATTTTAAATTCTATTTGGGTTTAAAGGGAGCCAATGAAGGGAAAGGAAAGTAGGGGGAAATATGATCTCTCTTTTTTTTTTCATCAGAAACTCTTGCTGCAGCATTTTTAATCAAGCTGAAGGTTTTAAACTGCATTTTTTGGACATCCTGATAGTAAAAAATTACAATAGTCCAGCCTTGAAAAAACAAATGCATGGACTAGTTTTTGAGCGTCACTCCTGGATAGGATATTTCTAATTTTGGGCAATGTTCCGAGGTGAAAGAAGGAAATCCTAGAAACCTGTTTATATGGGATCTAAATGACATGTCCTGGTCAAAATAACATCAAGGTTTTTAACATTATTACCAAAGGTCAATTTGGCATCCAGGTTAAGTGATTGACTAAGCAGTTTCTTTTTTTAAGCACTCTGGTCCAAGACGACAACTTCCATCTTGTCTGAATTTAGAAGCAGAAAATTTAAAGTCATCCAAGTTTTTATGTCTTTAAGACATGCTTTTGTCTATCTAAAAAGGGGTGGGGCTCATCAGGATTTATGGATAAGTAAAGCTAAATATCATCAGCGTAACAGTGAAAATTCATCCTATTCTTCCTATTGGAAGCATAAATATAGTAAAGAGAATTGGCCCAAGTACCGAACTCTGTGGTACTGCACAATTAACCCTGGAGTTTAAAGATGATTTATCATTTACATGAACAAACTGGAATCTGTCAGACAAATAAACCAGCCTAGCGCTGTTCCCCTGATCCCTACAGCATATTCCAGCCTTTCTAAGAGAAAATTGTGATCGACTGTATCAAATGCAGCACTGAGATCTAACAGGACAAGTACAGACACAATCTGAGACATTATCTGAGGCCATAAGAATATCATTAGTCACTTTCAGCAGAGCTGTTTCAGTGCTATGATGAGCTCTGAAGCCTAACTGAAACTCTTCAAACAGGTCATTGCTGTGTAAATGCTCACACATTTGATTAACAACTATTTTCTCAAGAATTTTAGATAAGAATGGAAGATTGGATATAGGTATGTAATTTTTCAAGTCATCTCGATCAAGTGAAGGTTTCTTAAGTAAAGGTTTAATTACATCTACCTTAAAAGCTTGCGGTACATATCCATTTACTAAGGATAGATTAATCATATCTTAAAGTGGGCTGGTAATCAGAGGGAACACTTCCTTAAATAATTTGGTTGGGATTGGGTCTAACATACAAGTTGAATGTTTAGATGAAGCTCATATTTTTGATAACTCAGGAAGCTCCACAGGATCAAAACAGTCCAAACACAGATCAAGTTCTACAGTTACTTCCAATGTTGTCTCACTTGCTGAGGATGAAGTAATCATCTTAGGGAGTATGTCAAAGATTTTATTTCTAATAGAATCAATTTCATTTAAGAAGAATCCCATAAAGTCATTACTGCTAAGAGCTAAGGGAATGGATGGCTCAACAGAGCTATGACTCTGTGTAAGTTTAGCAACTGTACTAAAGAGAAACCTAGGATTGTTCTTGTTGTCTTCTATTAATGATGAGAAATAACGTAAGCTGTTCTGGCTTGACGAAGTGTCTTTTTAGACAGCAGTAGGCTATTTTTCCAGATTAAGTAGAAATATTCTAGGTGTGTAGAGCGCCATTTTCTCTCCAATTTTCTAACATTGTGCTTTAAAGTACGCAGCTCTGAATTAAACCAGGGAGCCAGCCTCCTATGAATAATTACCTTCTTTTTCAAGGGGGCTGCATTGTCTAATGCACCACGCAATGATGAAGTAACACTATGAACAAGAGAATCAATTTGTGAAGGGGAAGAAACAAATTTATTGCCCTCCACTGTGTTTTTCTGTGATAATGAGGAAATTAAAAGTGGAACAGATTCTTTAAAGGTTGTTACAGCATTGTCTGATAATGATCTACTATAATGAAAATTTCTTTCAGGTGTGGAGTACTTGGTTAAATTAAACTCAAAGGTTATTAAAAATGGTCAGACAGGACAGGGTTATGAGAAAATATCGTTATGTCTTTACACTCAATGCCATATGTCAGCACAAGGTCCAGAGAATGAAGAGATTGATGATTTGTTAATGTTTTGAGCAAAGCCAATTGAGTCTAAGATAGCATTAAAGGCTATATTTAAGCTATCACTTTCAGTGTCAACATGAATGTTAAAATCCCCCACTATAATAACCTTATCTGTATTTAACACTAAATCAGATAAAAGGTCTGAAAACTGATCGAAAAATTGAGAGTAAAGGCCTGGTGGACGGTACAAAACAACAAACAGAAATGGTTTTAGTGCTTAACAATTTGGATGAGGAAAACTAAGGATTACATATTCAAAAGAGTGTAGCTATTGATTGGTCTGGTACTAATTAATAAATCGCACTGAAAGATGGTTGTTACTCCTCCTCCTCGCCCAGTATATCGAGGAATGTGGAAATTTAAATAATTAGTAGGAGTTGACTCATCTATAGTAACATAATCCTCTTGCTGCAGCCAGGTTTCTGTGAGGCAAAATAAATCAATCTGATTGAAACAAATCAGGTCACTAACTAGCAAAGTCTTTGAAGAAAGAGATCTTGTATTCAGTAAGCCACATTTAATTGTTTTCTTTTTCTTTTTTAGTTGTGTTTATTTTTTGAGATTTTCATGATTTCCTCCTTTTAGACTATTTTTTAATCTATTCAATTTTGGCTGTGGCCGAGACACTGTCTTAATAGGGTAATGGGTGGGTAGCAGTACAGAAGATGCAGAGAGGACTGTTAAACTACGACCCTGCTTCCTGGTCTGAAATTAGAAAGAAGAGCTGCTCCATCCAAAGTGGGATGGATGCCGTCTCTCCGGATCAGACCAGGTTTTCCCCAAAATGTTCGCCAATTATCAATGTAGCCCACATCATTTTCTGGACACCACCTAGACAGCCAGTGGTTGAATGACAGCATGCGTCTAAACATGTCGTCACTGGTTAGATCGGGGAGGGGACCAGAGAAAATTACGTCCGACATTGTTTAGGCAAACTTACACACCGAAGTAACATTAACTTTGGTGACCTCTGATTGACGTAACCGGGTGTTATTACCTCCAGCTTGAATAACAATCTTACTCTATTTGCGTTTATCCTTAGCCAGCAATTTCAGGTAGGATTTGATGCCGCCCGTTCTGGCCCCTGGCAGACATTTGACTATGGTCCCTGGTGTCTCTAGTGCGACGTTTCTGACTATGGAGCTGCCAATTACCAGAGTTGGCTTCTCAGCGGGAGTGTTGCTGAGCGGGGAAAATTAGAAACGCATATGGGTTGGTGGTGACCTGTGGGCTGGGATCTAGGACTATGCTTTCTACGTACCGTCACCCAGCCGACCTGAGGCCCCGGCTGTGCGGGCTCTGCTGAAGGACTGCAACGGGGAGCCACTGGCTAAGGGGTCTCGGCTATCTGCTGGTTTTTCAACAGCGCGGAGCCGGGCCTCCAATTCCGAAACCCTCGCCTCCAAAGCTACAAAAATGCTACATTTATTACACGTACATTATCACTAAAGGAGGCAGAGGAGTAACTGAACATCTGACACAGAGAGCAGGAGAGAGGAGGAGACTCAGAGAAAGAAACAGCAGAACGGGTAGCCATGGTGGAGTTAAAGCTAACGCTAAACTAGCGACCCCTTACCACTACTAAAAAAACCGTTTAAGACACGGAGAGTCCCCAAACGTTAAATGCAGCAAAAGAAAGTATTTGTTTTAACGTGCTTATGTATTAGAACAAGTAAGAGATATCACAGTAGAGAGAAATTAGATCAAACGAGACAGCCTTCACACACCAAACAATCCACCGAGTGCCACAGTGAAAACAGGAAATGTCGAATACACCTTACCACCTTCTGCATGTTGTAAGAAAACAACATGCAGACTGTCTGTGAAACACGTTTTCTTTGTTGTTTTTTCTTTGTGCAGGATGATAAATGACAGGAGTACTCTGTAGTATGTGGGGGGATTGTGAGAGTCATTGGGTTCCCACACATATTTAGTCACCATTTTATAGATCAGATGTAAAAAGCCTCTCTATTGTTAGTGATTCCTCTATACTAAATCGACAAATAAAATGCTGTGGTGTTAGGTTTTGGTTTTCATTTGTGTTCATGTTCTTCAGCATTTTTGCTTGGTTATGTTCTAAAGGTTTTGCCATATTCTGTTCAGTTGTTCTGGTTTGGGTTTGTCATTTACACTGTTCAAAAAAATAAAGGGAACACTCAAATACATCTTAGATCTGAATGAATGAAATATTCTCATTGAATACTTTGTTCTGTACAAAGTTGAATGTGCTGACAACAAAATCACACAAAAATCATCAATGGAAATCAAATTTATTAACCAATGGAGGCCTGGATTTGGAGTCAGACACAAAATTAAAGTAGAAAAACACACTACAGGCTGATCCAACTTTGATGTAATGTCCTTAAAACAAGTCAAAATGAGGCTCAGTATTGTGTGTGGCCTCCACGTGCCTGTATGACCTCCCTACAACGCCTGGGCATGCTCCTGATGAGATGGCGGATGGTCTCCAGTGGCGAATTTGCCAATCCTGGTGTTCTCTGGCAAATGCCAAGCGTCCTGCACGGTGTTGGGCTGTGACCACAACCCCCATTTGTGGACGTCGGGCCCTCATAACATCCTCATGGAGTCAGTTTATAACCGTTTGTGCAGACACATGCACATTTGTGGCCTGCTGGAGGTCATTTTGCAGGGCTCTGACAGTGCTCCTCCTGTTCCTCCTTGCACAAAGGCGGAGGTAGCGGTCCTGCTGCTGGGTTGTTGCCCTCCTACGGCCTCCTCCACATCTCCTGGTGTACTGGCCTGTCTCCTGGTAGCGCCTCCAGGCTCTGGCTGTGTCTGTCACTACGCTGACAGACACAGCAAACCTTCTTGCTACAGCTCGCATTGATGTGCCATCCTGGATGAGCTGCACTACCTGAGCCACTTGTGTGGGTTGTAGAGTCCGTCTCATGCTACCACGAGTGTGAAAGCACCACCAACTTTCAAAAGTGACCAAAACATCAGCCAGAAAGCATAGGTACTGAGAAGTGGTCTGTGGTCCCCACTTGCAGAACCACTCCTTTATTGAGTGTGTCTTGCTAATCGCCAAAGATTTCCCCCTGTTGTCTATTCCATTTGCACAACAGCATGTGAAATTGATTGTCAATCAGTGTTGCTTCCTAAGTGGATCCTAAGTGATTTTGATTTCACAGAAGTTTGATTTACTTTGAGTTATATTGTGTTGTTTCAGTGTTCCCTTTATTTTTTTGAGCCGTGTAGGTTCTTTCCTTGTGCTCATTGTTAGATGTATTCTGTTAGTTCATTACTTGTGTTTCTCTTGTAAAACCTTTTTTAGTTGGTTTCCTGCTTAATCTCAGTTTGATATTTTTTCTTAGCGTTTCTTGTTTAGCCCCTTTTATGTTTATTTGCCCCAACTGAAAAGTATGAACATGAAAAGTATGAGCATGTACAGCACTCAATACTTAGATGGGGCTCCTTTTGGCTGGATTACTACAGCAATGCGGCGTGGCATGGAGTTGATCACTCTGTGGCACTGCTCAGGTGTTATGAGAGCCCAGGTAGCTCTGATAGTGGCCTTCAGCTCTTCTGAATTGTTGGGTCTGGCATATTGCATCTTCCTCTTTACAATTCCCCAATAGATTTTCTATGGGGTTAAGGTCAGGCGAGTTTGCTGGCCAATTAAGAACAGGGATACCATGGTCCTTAAACCAAATACTGGTAGCTTTGGCACTGTGTGCAGGTGCAGGGCCTGTTGGAAAATGAAATCTGCATCTCCATAAAGTTGGTCAGCAGCAGGAAGCATGAAGTGCTCTAAAACGTCCTGGTAGACAGCTGTGGTGACCTTGGACCTCAGAAAACACAGTGGACCAACACCAGCAGATGTGATGGCACCCCAAACCATCACTGACTGTGGAAACTTTACACTGGACCTCAAGCGATGTGGATTCTGTGCCTCTCCTCTCTTCCTCCAGATTCTGGGATCTTGATTTCTAAAGGAAATGCAAAATTTACTTTCACCAGAGAACATAACTTTGGACAACTCAGCAGCAGCCCAGTCCTTTTTGTCTTTAGCCCAGGCAAGACGCGTCTGACGCTGTCTCTTGTTCAAGAGTGGCTTGACACAAGGTATGCAACAGCTGAAACTATGTCTTGCATATGCCTGTGCGTAGTGGTTCTTAAAGCACTGACTCCAGCTGCAGTCCACTCTTTGTGAAACTCCCCCACATTTTTGTACGGGTTCTGTTTCACAATCCTCTCCATGGTGTTGTTATCCCTATTGCTTGTACACTTTTTTCTTCCACCTTTTCCTTCCCTTCGCCTCTCCATTAATGTGCTTGGACAAAGAGCTCTGTGAACAGCCAGCCTCTTTAGGAATGACCTTTTGTGTCTTGCCCTCCTTGTGCAAGGTGTCAACCAGGGGTGAAAGTGAGCCGGTACGGTCCGGTACTGCGTACCACTAAAAGATTCTGTGACGATAAGCAGTACCGGGACGAGGGAAGAACGGCTGTCTGCTATGAAGCCGTCATCTAGAACCAGTTACGGCTGCAAAAATTCACAACCACACAAAGAAGATCAGATCTGCTACCAATAGGAAGTCTAAAACACAACTTAATCTGTTTATAAATATAGCTTTTTTCCCCTCATTCCAAATTGTTTCTGAACTGTTCTGCTATGCTGGAGCCTCAATGCTCTTGCTTTGCTTCTCTCCCCTCGGAGCTCGAGGCTGTTGTGAACGGCCAGCCTTTAAAACGAGCACCGGTACGGTTAATGTCTGTCTGCTCGCTGCTAAATACCCCAGTTAAAAGCACAGGGAGAGTAACTATTTGTCTTTCATGTTATTTTGCTGAATTACAACAACACAGTACAGCTCGAAAACACCGCTTATGACCAGAGATTTTACATACACTACACGAGAGTGCACGCGCGCTTACCCCCAAAACAGAGCGGTTGCTCAGGAGATCGGTGCGTTCGATTTAATAGACTGGGAGATTTTACACAGGTGGTGCACAGACATAAAAAAACACTGCATGCATTAGGACAGGACGAACAATAAATCACTTACCTTCTACAGACTTTAAAATAAAAACCGCAAAAACAATCGAAATGTCAAATGTTTAATTTAAATGAAATCAAAACTTGACCACAATGCAGATGTTGTGATTATTAATCTGACAATATTATTTAATATTAATATTTTAATATTTTATCAAATAACATTTTGGTCTGTTAAGGGTTCTGTCCTGTGAATACCAGCCCAGGAAGGCGATGGTATTAGGACAAAGTTGAAAGGTGTGAGCCAAGCTCTGACATTATTGAACAGCATAAACTCTGTACACACATGGAATGAATTCACACAATTTCTTAAAATACAAGAATTTATTAACAAAAATAACTCAACTCAAAGTCAAACATATTTCAATCAACAAACTCTTTACTATGCTAAAACAATCCAACTAAACTACCAAGCAGAATTAAAGAATGACGAAGACTAATGGGCTATGTACAATATAAACAAGTTGATTAAAGATGGTTGAAAACCCTGACCAAAAGAGTGATGCAACATTACCATGCAATGTTTATGTTTGAGAACCAAGGATTATCTTGAGGAATCTGGAAATGAAGTTAAGTTAGTCTTGGAACCAACTTGGGCAGTAATCAGCATACCTTTAGACAACCGTTCATAATGCAAGATCAGATAAAATATTATTTTATCAAAATAATGCTTTCAAGAATGATCTGCTGAATAAAACCAACCTTCTGGATGAATAATTTCTCAATGGTGTCTAATTAGTTGCCTTTATTTATTAAAATAATATTTGAAGAAATATTATTAAGGGAATATTTGGAAAAGACCCAAATCTTTCTGGAGAAATGGGGCTTAATGGTGTTTACTTCGTTATCAGATTTAGTAGAATAATGTTTAGAGATTATCATTCACCAACTTGAAAACTAACAACCTTTCTGTTAAATATTCTGTATTAAGCACGTGTTCTAAAGCTGTTAGCAGTTAAGCTAACAAAGGAGGCCGATAGCTTAGCACCAGAATCAAACACATACCTTTAATATACCAGGGTCAATAAAAGGGTTAAAACGCATAAGCGCGGACGGCGCGTTATGAGCAACCTTCTGTGTTTAAAATCACCCTTTAAATAAAGTTTTTCTTAACTTTAAAAACACAAACACACAACACAAAGCTGATCACGTGTGCTGATAGCCTGCTAGCACTAAGATAGCAGTTTCACACAAACAAAACCAAACTTCATAAAATGAAAAACTTTCAGATCATTTCATCCTAACTGTTATTCTATTATTCACTCTGCCCAAACCTAACCTCTGACCATGTTGAGGAAAAGATGTCCGGGGCGGTGAAGTTTGAAGAAACGTCCACAGTCAACAAGCGGTTAGCCTTCGGCTAACCTAACGAAGCTGTGGGTGGGCGGCCCGTTCTGTCGGCCGGCCAAAACTGCACGTTACCGGTGATGCGGCTACTCGTCGTCCTTCTCTCAGGCAAGGAAAACCGCTTCACTCGGGTTGTAGAGACCGCGTCTCTGCTGGGGCTTCTCTCGAACACCGTGTGCATCTGCAGGGCTCGGAGAGAGAATCAAACAATGCTGGTACCTTAATTCCCCCGTTCGTGAATGAATGCCGGATACACAAACAGCAATTCATTCCATACTCAACTTTTGCATATGATTGGTGATCATATGAGACTCTTGGATCCAGTTTGAAGAGTTAAGTCTTTTTGCCAGCAAAAAGACTTCAACGCGCTGTGTCTGCTCCTTGTCCGATGGTCAACCGGCTTGGAGAGATCGGGCCATTGGAAAGGGGGTGCTTTTATACAGCCAGTGGCATCATGGGAAGTCTGCTGCTACCCCCCTTTTCTCAGTTGCTGGAAGTCAGTTAAATGCAATTTATTTTGAAAACTCCAGAAGAGTTTGTACCGGAGTTTTAATGTTGAAATCCATGGCTTAGGGTTATAACACAGAGAACAATAACTTCTTTGTTCAAAAGAAAAGACAGAAACTGAAGATGAAAAGTTATGCGTCAGAAAATGTTTTATCATTGTTTCATACATGGCAGTTCTTTAACAATTGAAATATATATATATATTCTACATTGTCAAGTGATTCTAATTTCTGCCTTATACAGTCAACAGTAACGTAAAATATTGATACGTTTTAATTACTTTGACTTTGGACAACTGTCAAGTCAACAGTCTTCCCCATGATTGTGTAGACTACAGAACTCGACTGAGGGACCTTTCCAGGCATATCCCGCCGGGAGGAGGCCCAGGGGACGGCCCAGGACACGCTGGAGGGACTATGTCTCTCGGCTGGCCTGGGAACGCCTTGGGCTCCCCTCGGAGGAGCTGGAGGAGGTGTCTGGGGAGAGGGACGTCTGGGCGTCTCTGCTGAGTCTGCTGCCCCCGCGACCCGGATAAAGCGGAAGACGATGAGTACGAGTACGAGTGTGCCACCAGGTGTCTTCAATATTGAACCTTTTCACAATATGCTAATTTTCTAAGATACTGAATTTGGGGATTTCATTACTTATCAGTTATAATCATCAAAATGAAAAGAAACAAACATTTGGAATATATCTGTCTCTCTGTAATGAATGAATATAATATGCTGTTTCACTTTTTGAATGGAATTACTGAAATAAACCAATTTTTTCATGATATTCTTAATTCATGACCAGCGCTTTTACTCATTGGCTACCTTTGCTCTCCACTGGATCCTCCTCTTGACATCATGCCTTTGTTGCTTCATGTTCTCTTCAGTCATGAGGGGTGGCTGCCATAACATAGCCAGCTGCAGTAACATTGGAAGCTGCAAGAATTCTGTTGCATGGTAATCTTAAAAAGGGCCAAAAGTAAAAGCATTTAAAGAGCAGCTGTCTTTTCTGCTCATTGGTTGGTCGGCTCACAAAGTCAGGGTCTATTAAAATGTACTTTGTTGAGGTTAAGTATCTTCTGGAAAAGCATAACGAAATCTGCAGTAAAATCTAACTTAAAATCTTGGTTGAATCCGCACTTCACTAGAATTCTTTCATTCCTTCATAAAATCAGTGGATATCTTATTTTACAGTTTGTATGTATGCTAAATGCTTAATTGAATTCTGTTTTTAACAATACTTCTATTATTTTAATAATAATAATATCATCAATCATTTTTATTTATAATCTCGTAATTGGTCAGTGTGGCATCAGGTAAAAGATGCTGACTCAGAAAGGGAGAAAAAAGAGCCTGGTTTAACTGCGCATGGGTTCTTTAACAAATGCTTTTGTTGTGCTGTTGCAGGGGTGGCACTCAGAACAAGGAGGAAGCAAATGCATATCAAAAATTTGAAGCTAGTTGCTAGATGACTAAAAAGAAATATACAATTTCGTCAGTATTTTGAGCTGCAGAGATGGATGCAAGAAATCCCAGCCTTTCATCTGAAATGTACAGTAGCATTTGATTGGATTCTTTTCTCAGAGAATAAAAAGGCGCCTGTAGAGTTTAGGTCTTAAAGAGTTAAGTTGAACTTTGAACTTCAAAGCAGCTTAGATGGGCAATGCATATAGGTTTGTAGTAGAATCAGCTTGAATTTCTCACCAAACTTTTACCCACTTTCTTTAAAGGCTGCAAAATAAGATAAATGCATGCCCTACAACAGAGTCAGATATTTTAAAAATCATTTGGGATAGCTCTACTAGCATTGATGATTTATTTTAATCAAATGCTTACAAGTACATGAATTACTGTTTTTGTAGGGCACATTTGCTTTATATTATATTATATTTCTGTTTATATTTGTATTTTATCTTATGTCTTTGAGATGTTCAGGGAATACTGTATTTCTTTTCTTTTCATTACTGTTATTTGTATTGTATATGCTATCAAGTCAAAACATGAATAAATGTAATACACCGTAACAAGTAAAATCACAATAAAATAAGTATTTAAAGCATATTTAAATACACTGGAACTGAAGAAAAAACCATGAACCTGCGTTGTTCCCAACAGACTTATTAGTGCAGAGGTGTTGACTGGTTACATCACTGTTGCCAGGTGATGCCATTAGCATAACTGTGATGCACCTGTCTCTTTGCTTCGGTAATTATACATGAATATGGCATACACTGTGTAAGAATAAAGTGAAGTATTTCTAAGCTTTGTGGCTGCATGGAGACAATTCTGCCTGACATCGATGTCCAAATTCAAACGAGCCCTGGGAACCTTTGGACTTACAAATAGAACAGGAGCTGTACCCTGCCTGAAAAGCAGCCTTTTTGCTGTATGCAGGGTGAAAATTCTAAACAAAATTTTTTAGACTGAAAACTTTGGCCACAGGGAGACTACAATGTCTATTCAGGCAACAACTTATTTGGAGTGATTCAATGGCACTCGGGTACGGCTCAAAGAAGTCTGTTTCATGTGACCAGGAGGTTACACCTGCTGCTCTGAGCAATGAGGTCAGTAATGCTTAAACACAAAAATACTTTCATGTATTGTCTAATGTGCAGTGTGTATTGCTATACACACTGCACATTAGACAATACATGCGCAGTTTGTGTTGCTGTACATTTTATGACTGACATTCCTGGAGTGTTTATGCAAATAGAAACTTTTGTTGTGGTTTTAAGTGTAAAGTGAAATCTAATGACATGAAAAACCTGCATTCACATAGCTTTAGTTTCGTAATAATAGTTTCAGCTTCCTGCACTCAAAACCCTTTCCTGTTGTGTGTACTTCAACCTAGCTTGATTTAGGCATTTTAAAACAGTCTTGTACACGATTTCACAGAAGTCAAAAAGGGGAACTCCTCCATTTTTACAACAAAGTATGGTTTCATCTTAAAGGAAACAGTTGCACATGTAAAAACTCAGGCTGACGTGTAGCAACGACTCACGAGTCAGAGTTGGCCTATGTTATTACTTGGAAAAATAAAAAGAACGCTGTGGTTAATGCCATAGTGGCCACTTAAAAAGAAAGATAGATAGTCATTATGATTACAACATGTAAGAGGGGAGTTTACCCAGTAAAGGTTTATACATAAAAATACACCAGTCCTGCTTGCTCCTTAGGCTTAATGAGGGCAAAAACAAAACAGATCATTAAGTACAAGGTTAAATAAAATCTAAACTGAGAGGTTTGGAGGTTCCAAAAGCGGAGGAGACCAAAAAATGGCAATCGAGACTCCACAGGATCAGGATACCTGGGCATGTTCTTGTCCACGTCCCGTCGACTATGCTCCAGAAAGGAAAGCATCTCTAGATGGAGTGTTACAGAAAAACATGAGGAACATAGGAATAAATCACAGGCATGAAGCTTGGAAGTGAAATGTGAGGATCCACTGAAGGACAAGCTGAGTGAAAGACTGGAAGACATGGGGAATGACATGGGATGCAGGTGTGTGGCAATCTGGAAATATGTTAAACAGCTGAAGAAAGAGTAAGCTGTGAGCTGAGAGAAACAGAGAATTATTAATATAGGAGGTGAACAGAGATAAAAAGCAACATTAACCCAAGGGAAATACACTAAAATACACAGGGAATGGAACACAGGAATAAACTCTGAAAATATAATGAACAACAGGGACATAATGAAAACAAGCATAATGAGAACTAAAGCCTAACAACTGAGGATCATATCAACAGCTACCGTACTGCAGGGATATACATGGCAACAAACCACTGGGAAACCACCTGAGATCTGTATTTCCCCCTCATTAACCAAGATATCATATGAAAATACAAAAACAGGTTTTACATTTTGTACCAAAATGAAGCACATTTTTTATTTAACCTACTTAGATATTATGACAGTATATGTTGGAGGGCACATATAATATTTTAGTTATGCTAGTTTTTTTTCTTTTTTTGTTCAGGTAGAAGCTGCTTCACAAAATGTAACTCTACCAGGAAAGACAACACAGACCTGCAAGAAGTGGTGTCCTGCCTCCCTCATCGTCCTTATCGTCATCTTTATAGTTGTAGGAGCTGCACTGGCGTGGTACTTTCTGGGTGAGCAGTTATTTATTTATAATTTATTAATCTCCAACCAAACAAATGCTTCTGACTTTCTGGACTCCAAAAAAAGTTCTTACGTTTTCTTCAGATATCCATTTAAACTCATCAGTGAAATTTTGATCCTTCATAATTTAGTTATAATGTCTCTCTTTCTGTTTTTATCCAACTAGGCCCATATATGTAGAGGTTGCTGTCATCTAATTATACAGATGTATAGAGACAAAACTGCATATTGACAGTCAGTCAGTCAGTCAGTCAGACAGCATTTTAGGCAATTTTCTATCAATGTAAAGTGTGTCAGAACGTATTGTCCATATCTGTAGACTGGATTTCTGTTTTTTTTCTTTATATGTGACAGAATACAGGGTTTGGACGTTAGAGCCACGTATCCAGCAGCAGTACACAGCTAACTTGGCCATCCTCAACAGGAACTTCTCAGCAGATCTGTCCTCTCACAATAATCCTACATTTAAGACTGAAGCAAAATATGTACAGAACACGGTGAGCAGGAAACATAGTTTTCTTTGTATACTGGTTTATACTAAAATATACAGTGGCTCTCACGCCTTCTTCCCGCTCTGTGCATAGTGGCTCTTGATGTGTTGACCCCAGCCTCAGTCCACCCCTTGTAAGGCTTCCCCAAATTCTCAAATGGGTTTTGCTTGACTATCCTCTCAAGGCTGCGGTTATCCCTGTTGCTGATGCAACTTTTCCAACCACACTTTTTGCTTCCAATCAACCTTCTATGAATATGCTATTTTGAGATGTACCGGTACATACAAATAAATCAAACAAAAAAAACTATAAAAACTCCATGCTTTAAAAGCTGTTCAGACTACAGAAATCAGCAGAAAGAATTTGATCTAATTAGCAGAAAAAGAGAAAAGGATAAGCATGTTCAAACAAATTGCAGCACCCTGTTTACAGCATCCAAAAATGGTCACGGCTACAGGTCCACCGCCCTCTGACATAGGGTTTCAGTATGCCTGTGTTCAGAGAGACAGCCAGTCAGCCAGGTGCCTCATTGGCTGTCTCCCCAGGTGTAAATGTTAAAGTGTGTTTTTCTGTCTTTTAGTTGAAGAAGATCATGAAAGCTTCATCTATTTCCAGATACTTTAACTACACCACCGTCTTTGCTTTTGGGTAAGAGGACCTCCTCTTTTCTTGAAGCACCAGATTAAGGCTAAAACCAAAGCGACTGAACTTTACTGCAATTCCACAAACAGGTCTCATAACGTATGTAGCTAAAATTTTGTTATAAGTGGGTGTCCAAATCAGCCACTGAAAGGTGTTTATGAGTAATAAAGCAGGTGATTGTGGAGAAGAAAATTACTAGGATGGCAAATTTCTCTTTGACTACAAGTTCAGTGATACTAACTGTTGCTAATGGTAGCACTGAAAAACAGGTTAGTCTCATGATGACATCACACAGATTGTTTATGTCTACAACTGCAGAAGTATTATGTGACCTACCCACAAACACATTTACTGTATTTTTCTGTGATGGTATATCTATAAGGATGCTCATGTGCATGGAGGTAGCACAATGCCGAAGTTCAATTAACATTCTCTTAAAGCAGCTTAAGTTCTCTCCTGAGCCTTACTGTTAAAATGTAATTCCTGGTATGTGAGCACATAGTTACATAATTTCCAACTGACAAATGGGGTAAACGTCACATAAATTAATAACAAACTCAACATGCTTTTATTCTTTATTTTTATCCATGTTTTATTATTACCTTATTAATTGTGGTAATTTAGGCTTGACTTTGTGTCTGCAGGCAGGGGAGTGTGGTGGCTCACTTTTGGATAGTGCTATCTGTACCCAGCAGTCACATTCGGAAAGTCACAGGAGACACGGTCACCAGAAGCCTGGAGGACGGCTTCAAGTGGTACAGCGGATCAGTGGGGGAGGAGACAGCAGACGTTGATGGCTACCTGTTCCTCCTCCCTACATTGTTTGTTAGTGGTGAGAGAAAGAGTGTGTGAGCTATGTGCACAAGCAAGAAATTGCATTATGAGATATTATGCCTGATATCATTTTGTTTTTTTTGTTTTCTTTGTTTTTGTTCTGCTTCCTACAGAAATTGACTCCAAAGTTATAGACGTTTTGACAGCTTCATTTGGTATCACAACTTTTTTGCCTCTTTATAATTTGTTTTGTAATTTAATTTATTAATTTTTATCAATCAATTATTGAATATGAGGTTAAATCTACTAAACACTGGCTTAAACAACAGGAAATGCATCAAAGAATGATGCGAATATGCAGTATGTTTTATTGCACATACTGAAGATCACATCCTCCAACTATGCATGTTTTCTGAAACTGTGAGGTGCAGTTATATTTTAAGCCACATTACATTGATGTTTACTGTTAGATATTTTTTTCTGTTTTGCATCAAAATTAAGAACTATGTATATTTTCATACAAAATGTTCTGATAAACAAATTTATACAGTGCCTTGCAAGAGTATTCACACCTTGTAAACTTTTATTCATTTCATCGTGTTACAGAAACACTAGTGTGTTGTATTGCAATTTTATGTTGTGAAGGGAAAATGAAACATGGTTTTCAATTTATTTTACAAATACAAACCTTTGTGTGTGGAATGGAGGCCTCACAAGGTTGTTAGAGAACATCAATGAACCCCTTAATCTTTGAGCTTCACACAGAGCACTGTTCATCTATCATCTAAAAATGGAAGAAATATGACACAACAACAGACTTTTCAAGAAATGGCAATTTACCAAAAACAGACAGAATGGGCAAGTAAACATCAATCAGAGAAGCAGCCAATAGGCCCATTGTGGCTCTGTAGAAGCTTCAGATGCCCAAAGCTCTGGTGGGGGGATCTACCAACAGGATAACAAGTTAGTTGGCCACTCCAAAAATTCAGGAAAAGTGGCAAGAAGAAAGCAGTGAATGAGAAAAAGGACATCTGCTTAAAGTCTGCCAAAAGCCACTGCAAGTGTGTGGCTAAGGATGTTTTGTTCAAACAGGCTAACAAATAAACTGTTGCCCACATGAAAAATATAATTTGTAGGATGTACTAACTAATGTTGCAACTAATGCTGCACATCACTCTGAACACACCATGTCAACAGTGAAACATGGTGGTGGTAGCATCATGGTATGGAAATGTTTTTTTCTTTAGCAGGGAAATGGAAGCTGGTTGAAGTTAAAAGAAGATGGGTGTAGCTATATACTGTAAGAAACCTACCTTACAGCACAATAACGACCCTTAACATG
>JAHHUM010002313.1:1056592-1111592 GCA_036173005.1 Crenichthys baileyi
TGAAATAACAGCAAATAATGCAAAATTGGAGAGTAGTGTGAGAATGTAGCAAAGAGGCTGAAAGTGGTCATTATGTCCTCCAGCAGCCTAAGCCTATAGCAGCATAACTACACAGAAAGTTTCAGTTCAGATTATTTAGTTAGACGGCGCTTATTTACAACAATGTCGTCTCAAGGCAACCCACAAAGGGTCCCACTGATGGTCATTGTTATACTAAAAACCACAAGGATTGGGATACCTCTCTCTTTCAGACTGATTATACTTCATTCTTATATCCACTGACCACAGCTCAAACACCATGCAAAATAGTCTAAACATGTATAACCTTTCAATTGCTTGTTGTGTGGACACCAGACTGGCTACAGATGTCACTCGGATGTTGTAGTTACAATTTATTGTGTTTGTTTCCTTCCTTACAGCAAGAGTGAGAGGCTTTCTATGGAAGGTTTTGAATCTGTTTTTTGTGAGGCAGAATTTATTTTTGGGCATTTAAACCTCATTTACGCAGGCGCAGAATAGTACTCTCAAATTTTCACATCCACATCATCCTCCAGGACCTTTCTGTTAATTGATACCAAGATTAGCAGTTTAGGCATTGTACAGGTTGAGAAATGCCGTATGCATTTTTTGGAAAACAGATTGGGCTTAAAAGGTTAAATAGTTTGAAGTGATCTCGATATACCTTGAATTCATTGACTGAAACTGAGAGAAGCATAGGGGATAAGACAGTACCCTGTGATGCTCCGTTATTCAACACAATCTTATGTGACTGCCAAGAATGATAATTTGAGCATAGCTAGAAAGTCTCATTTTTTGAATGATACCTTCATAAATTCCCAAAGTCCACAAGCTTCTGGCACATGTATTTACATGCATGCATTTTCATGGATATAGATAGATATAAAACCTTTACAGAGTACCCTGGCATAGTGAGTAGAAACTTTGAAATGCTTAGCTAAAGTGTTAAACATACTATACTATAATTCATTAGACTCAATAACAAGAATGAATGAATTTAAAATGTGGTTTTGAACACTTACATCACTCTCTGCTTGGTATTTCTCAGATTGTATCTCCTCAATACAGTTGAAAGAATTACCAGGGGCCCAGGGGACTCTACAGACACCTTTCTTTCCCAGCTTCTACCCTCCTAACACCAACTGTACCTGGATTTTCATTGTCAGTGTCCTCTCCAGTCATACCTCTATATCTATATCTGCAGTTGGTAAACATACTAAATTTCCTGTTTTGTCTCAGATGCCCAGTGCAGCGATGGGCTTGGCTCTGGAGTTTGAAGGCTATGAGCTGAGCAGAGCCAGCTACAATCAGGTCTGCACCCAGGGCCAGTGGATCATCCAGAACCGCAGGTACGCTCTGTTATAATGAGTCCAGCAGGTCTGGATACTCTTCCTCATTCTCCAATGTTAAACTAAAATATTGGTGGAAACCAGATATTAACATACCCATTTCTTAAGTTGGAAAAAAGTACAGTACAATACAACAAATTTTTATAATCACAACTGACTAAAAACAGGAAATGTTATGTATAATTTAATGTTAGACAGTGAGGATAAAACTGCTAAATGTCTGATTTCAAAAGAATCCTGATTCACAAGGTACCTTTATAAAATGTTTTTTCATATTGTTTTCTGCAAAGCCCAGTTGCTAAATCTCAGAGGTTAAGAGGTAGGTTTTTAGGTTTAGCTCCACTTCTCCTTTATTCTTCCTCATTCAACACAACACAGACAGGTGGCAGCTGAAACTCTAGAAGACAATACATAAATAATTAATCACCTGACAGGATTTTTCAAACTGTACAACTCAGTTGAGTCAAAATCAGATTAAAAGACAGTAAACAAAGCCCATGTGCCAAAATATTTGCTGATTGACAGCTTGTTTAAGCAGCCTGAAAGAAACCCTTTAACGATCAAATTGGATTTTACAATTATGAATTCAGTTTCATTTAATAATAACTAAACAATCCAAAACATTCACCAGAGTGGAGGGATCTTTACAGTTGTATTCTATTCTGAACACCAGGTGGCACTATTATCTCATCAAAGCATCCTATTATCATCTACTTGCCTTCTTTTATTTTCAGGTTTCATATTCTCATCTACAGAATATGGTTTTAGCTGTCAGGGGCAAAAATTAGATCAATCTGTTGGGATACAAATGTCAAGTATTATTTTTTCTTCTGTCTAACTGAAGAGAACACCTACATGTCCACTGAATTCCAGTTTTACTTACTTCTCAGACTGTGTGGTACCAGAGGTCTGCAGCCGTTTTGTGAACGCCTCTTCCTGCTCGCAAACTCAACCACTGTTGTTATGACATCCGAGGTGTCCCTGACTGGGCCGGGCATTCAGCTTCGCTACAGCATATTCAACATTTCCAACCGTAAGGTTTAGATGCAGGAAAGATTCCCGAGAAATGCAGATTGAGAAGAGACACAATTTTTGGTTGTTATTTTGTGTGTGTAGCTTGTCCAGGTCAGTTCCTGTGTACTGTGAGCGGCCTCTGTGTCCCCCAGTGTGATGGAATCAAGGACTGTCCCAACGGACTGGATGAGAGAAACTGCGGTATGAAGTTTAGAGTTTAAATTCATAACTACATACATCATCTTACCTATAAAAAAAAAACCTTCATGTCCTGAAGGCCTTTTTATAGCAAACATGCAAACATTTGTAAACAGTCAAATCTAAAACCGAAACACTCCACACAGTCAACCATATTCTGTTGTCATTTTCTTGTAGCTGGCCCAAAGCCCCAGACACCAGCAAGTGCCTTTAAAATCTCAGCAATATAGATCTCAGAACCTCTTGCTGTTTGTAGTACAGTTTACTAAAATCTTGAAATTCACCCCTTTCAAACAAACCATTTCGTACCTATGAGCTTAACCCCACATTGTACATTGTTATTTTCTTTATAGGTAAGTGTTTTTTATGCATTCGGAAAATAAAAAGTCAAAGAAACACTCAAATGTCAAGTATAATTCAATGTCATTGTATAGTATATTCTCTAAACTATATTTCATTGCATGGTAAGTGATATACTATTCCTAATGTGGGCTTCTTAATCAAATCTTGCTCCGGCCCCCTTAAATTATGGACTGGTCCTAAACACACCAATTTGTGAGGTCACTTCGGGACATATGAAGCTGGTAAATTTGTGATTGAACTTATCTGAGGGTGAGTTGGTTTAAACAAACAAAAAAAAACATGAATAAAAATCTGCTTATTAGTTAAATGCTTAAAAAAGTAATAAAAACAAAATCCAAGGCATTTAAGTTTATTTTTGCTTTACTGAATGCAACAAATACACAAAGACATATACAAACTGATACAATTTCATGTATGTTTCAGTGTGTGTGGCACAGTACAAGTGCCCCGAGGACAGTCGGTGTGTCGACTACTATAAAGTGTGTGACCAACACCCAGACTGCCCCGAGGCCTCCGATGAGATGAACTGTACTGATGGTAATACTCTCCCCTCCAAGACTCACACAAACGTTACACATTCAGATGTGTCACAGCATGAAACACAATCACCTTTTACATCAATCTTTGCAGTGAAGTATGTCAAAGTAAACAGCAATTGTTTAATTAGATGTGGAACATTAGGTTAGAAAATCACTCTACTTTAGCTTTCCTGAACAATAACAATCAACATGCAGAGCATCTGGTCCTCAATATGTGGGTCTGTTTATGTGTCCAGGTGTGGAGTGTACAGATATGACCTACGTCTGTGCTGATGGAACGTGCCTTAAGAAGCCGAACCCAGAGTGCGACTCTGTCACTGACTGCCCTGATGCCTCAGATGAGAATCGATGTGGTGAGCTCTCATAACATTCCTGTAGTTTCTTTAAACTGATCGGGTTTTCATCATAAGTATTCTGTATTCTGCTGTTGTCAGTGCACTGTCTTGCTGTGCAGGCAGTCCAATTAATCACACTCATCTCCTAACTTTACAATAGCAGTCAGCATTTATTTCAAATTCTTGTAATACTTCACCCTTCACCAGGAAAATGTAATTCCAAAATCTAAATAAGATGTTACGGGTTGCAAATAGAAGCAGAGGACTAGAGTCCATCATATTAACATTTTATTCCTCTCCTTCTGCTCATGAAGACTTTATAGCTTCTTGGTAAGTAAACCTTTCAAATAATGTTTGCTCCCTCAATGTAGATGTTTGAAAGCAGTAATATAGGAAATGCAGTAGGTGCCCAAAGCCCCTATGTATAACAATGTGATAATATGCCTATGTGGCATTTTTTACCTTGTAGTTTTGTCATTAAGTACATCACATGTTAAATTATAAAGGTGAGAATTTCCAGTTCAGTTGTCTTAGATTTAGCTGTGTGTGCAACTTTTATAAGATACAACGCCTTTCAAAAGTATTAATACTTCTTGAGCTTCTTTACATTTTTTCAATCCATTTTATTAGGACATCAGGTGACAGACCAACACAAAGCATTGCACAACTGTGAAGCGGAAGAAAAATAATATCTGCTTTACAATTTTTTTTCACTATACAAAATCTGAATAGTGTGACGTGCATATGTATTCAGCAAGCTTTAATTCGATGCCTCTAAATAAAATGTAATCGATGGTCTTCAGAAGTCCCTTTGCATTTGTGGAATTTGATTCAAGTATAAACACAGCTGTTCTGTGAAAGCCTCTGAGGTTTGTTAAAAGATCATTTGTGAGCAATTAGTATCATGAAGACCAAGGAACAAAGCAGACAGGTCAGTAGTGATGTGATGTTCACAAATGATTTGATTCTTTTGAACAGCTCTTACCTTTGTGTGGGTATGAGCATACGGTGCGCATGCTCATTATTCAGTGTTTGTTTTCGTCACGTGTCATGGCAGCAGACGTGTTGGCTGCTACGCCAACGCAGGCTGCATGTGACTGGAGAGAGAAAGAGGAGGCCACAGTATGCTTCTTGCTTACAGTTCATACTTATGTGCTACTATGTGTCATATAAAGTTTTAAAAAAGGTTAATTGAAGTTCATAGTCCTAACGTGACAAATTGTGAAAAAGATGTATATCAGCAGAGTTGTAAACTATATCTCTGCACATGTTCAGACTGCGGCCTAAGACAGTTCTCCAGCCGCATCGTTGGGGGCAGAGACGCCTCAGAGGGGGAGTGGCCGTGGCAGGCCAGTCTGCAGGTGCAGGGCACCCACATTTGTGGAGGAGCGCTGATCTCCAGTCAGTGGGTGGTGTCTGCCGCCCACTGCTTCTATGATGATCGGTGAGTGCAGGAAGTGAAAAGGAAGGAAGTGAGGTGATGCTCAGACATTGCCAACTGCAACAGACAACCTGAGGCACTTTGTTGTGCAAATGTCAACATTTTTCACTCCCTACCCACACTTTCAAGTATCCTCTTTGATTTCTCCATTTTATGAACCAGGATCATCTCTCTTTTCTTTTAATCTCCCTCTGTATTCAGCTCAAATGATGGATACGGAAATGAGAGTTAAAACCATCTCAGTGTGAGTGAGTGCATTTATGTTCTTATCTGCCCGTCTCTCAAAAAGAGCTTCACGGGACTGTGGCCAAAAAAATATTGCAACATTTTGCAGAGGATTAACAGTTACCTAATTTTCTTGTGAGGGAATAGCTTTTGAAGCCTTTACTGTTTGAATTTGTTTGAAGGATGAAAATCGAAAATCACAGGAAAACATAAACAGTTGAACACACATTTCCTGTCATTCATCTAAAACATCTTTGTATGCATACAAGAAGCCATGATGGATCATAGAGAAAGCAAAACATAACTATCACCTTTGTGAATAACCCCTTTCTCTTGTACTCCTGCTACAGTCTGTATTCCCCCTCACTGTGGACAGTTTATTTGGGTAAACTGCTTCTTAACCGCAGCAGCTCCACAGAAGAGGTGGCTCGAGTTCAAGAAATGCATCTTCACCAATACTACGACGACGAGTCTCATGACTATGACCTGGCCTTACTGAAGCTTGACCGTCCTGCATATGCACTGCTAACTGGACACGCTCGGCCTGCCTGCCTGCCACCACCCACCCACCAGCTAGAACCAGGCCTGCTCTGCTGGGTTACCGGCTGGGGAGCACAGCGAGAGGGAGGTGAGCTGACCAAGAGGTTAAAGATCTTGGTTGGAAATCAGTCCTGCTTATTAATAGAATTAAAATCAAAATACTACCTTGGGAAAAAATTAGCACACCGTGCGTTTTTTTTTTTTTTTTTTTTACATTTCTAGACATGGATATTTAAAATTAATTATAGCAATAAAAATTCCAATAATATTATAAACAACAAAAACTGAAGACCTTTTAAATGTAAATAAAGGAATAAATTATGACATCCCCACATTTAATCCCCACTTGAAATGGCTAAATTCCCAAACAGGTGTATCCCATCAGTTGCACACGATTAGCACATTCTTACTCAGCATTTTAAAAGAGGCTTGGCCTGTTCAAACCTCAGACATTGGGACATTTGATGTGCTCCTGACTGGTAAAGTGAGACTGAGGCCTTCAGAAAGCACATGTTTGACATAAAACAAATACAGCATTTCAGGAAAAGATCCTCATCCCAACTGTGAAGCAATAGGAAGTGTCATGGTTTATGATGCTTTGCTGCAGCAGTACCTGGCAAGCTCACATCATCGAACCGACCATGTATCAGAATGTACTTAAGGACAATGTGGGACCATTTGCAAAAAAAAAAAAAGAGATAAGGCTGAACTGGACACTGTAACATGACAGAAGTTGTGTTTCCATTACAAATGTGCGCAAAACTTTGTCGATATTCTGCCAATGTCGAAAAAACACAACTTCGCAATTCCAGTGTTTCCATAAGAAATACAATTAAAATCACACATGAATAAGTTTGTTCACGCAATAACTCATGGCTGGATGGCTGCTTCAAGAGCTTGGTAAATGGTTGCATTTCTTTGCTTTTTGGAATCTAAAATGCTGGTAATGCCTTTGTAGCAAACTAAATTTAAAAAATACTCCGTCTCCAAGTGAATCCAAACATACTACATACATCATCCTAGTACTACTTCCTGTCGTCTTCTTCGTCTTTTCCACCAGTATTACCATCTTGTTGTTGATCACGTGACTTGTGTGATGCGAAAAAAGTGTTTCCATTGCCATTTTGCGAAATAAACCAATTTCGAAACTAATCCTAGCGCAAAAACGTTTTATCAAAAAACTGGATTTTTTTCGAAATTGCCGTGTTTCCTTTAAGTAATTTTTTTCCGTAATTCCAATTTGCGCAATTTGATGGTCAATGGAAACGCAGCTAATGATGCAAAACAGTAACTCAATCAAGTCCTTGTTGAGAGTTAGCAAATGGAAAGTCCTGGGCAGAATGGAAGCCCGGATCTTGATTTCATTAGCTACGTTTACATGCACACAATTGCATGAAAAAATAAAATAAAATAATCGGATTTTACCGTTTATATGGATAAGTAATCGGAATAAAACGGCCGATCAGACTAGAAATGTGTCATGTAAGCTTGCTGATCGGAATATTCTGTTAGCATCTAGCCAGATCGACTAGCCACTCAAGGCGGAAATACGTTACGTTGACGTGGGGTGCACATGCGCAATCAGGTCAGTTTGCCTCGTTCAGAAAAACTTGATCCTGTCAAGCATTTAAATGCATGCCAATCAGATTGTCAATCGGCATTAACCACCCCTCTCGATTGGATTACACTTTCATTTCATGTTACGAAACATTTTTAGTCAGATCTGCCGCTTATTCCGATTATTTATGTCCATGTAAACGTAGCTAGTGAGTGCTGTAAGGTGACTTCAGACACACTGTTTGCAGGAAGCCCCTCAAAAATCTCACAGCTGAAAGTCCGAAGTGGGACAAACCATTCCTCAGACTGATGTAAGAGTCTGGTAGATGACTAAATATATAATGAACACTGGATTAGCTGTCTACTGGAGCTCAGTTTCAGCGTTGTTTTCTGGAGCCAAATATGAATGGCAGGACATAAACTTTGTTTGGCAGTGTCTCTAATGCTTAAAAAGAAATTATGACTGGGTGAAACTGTATCCATCATGCTTGATGTATGTCCTCCGATCTCCTGCAGGCAGCGGGAGTAATGTCCTGCAGAAAGTGGACGTTCGCCTGGTCAGCGAGGAAGCCTGCATTCGCTCTTACGGCTTCATAGTCACTCCCAGAATGCTTTGTGCCGGTTATCGTAGTGGAGGGAAGGATGCCTGTCAGGTACAGACACATGAACATAAAACCAGGGTCTGTAAACCAATCTGCACTACTGTGTTTTTTTAACGCAAAAAATTTTGCCTTTCAGATTTTAGGTTGTGAACTATAGAACCACACTGTGCATCTCTGACCAAGGGAACTTTCCTTTACTCTCTGCATCTTATCTGTTTTAATTTAGTTTCTCTTAACCTGGGTGGACAGAAACACGACTGTTATTTAGTGACATGCAAAAATTAGCAATATGTCCAATGCCAAATGAATGAGGAAAAGCACTCAATTTATTAAAATGCAATGTTCTGCAAATGAAACCTTCTTCATGGCCTTCACATAGATGGCACACATATACACCTTTTTCAAACTATCTGCCCGCTCTCCCCAACAGCTATGATTCATTTACCCTGTGTACAAAAAAAATGTATATTTACCCCATATCTTACTAATATAGTGCCTTTCAAATTACTCATACCTCTTGATCAATTGTCAAGTTACTAACTTTTATGTATTTTGTTTGGATTTTAAATGATGCGCCTTCTAATCTGAGACCTCTAAATAAAATCCAGTGCATTAAGTGCCTTCAGAAATCACCAGGTTAGTCATGAAAAAAGCTATAGAGAAGTTCAAAACGGGATTGGGTTACAAAGCAATATCCCAAACTTTGAACACCTGACGGTGCACTCATCAATTGGCACAGAGTATGGCACAGCTTCAAACCTACCAAAACATGGTCGTTCACCTAAGCTCATAGACTGGACACGGAGAACATAAATCAGACAACCATCCATATAAATGTGGTGGAGCTGTCAGCTTTGTAAACTTTTTTTAGACTACTAAAAGTCTGTCCTTCATGAGTGAAAGGAGATGGGGTTAGGGCCTATCTCCAGCTAACTGGCCGAGAGGCAGGGTACACCATAGACAGGTTGCCAGTCCATCCCAGGGGGCAAAGAGTTATGTGTGGCAAAAAAAACAGCACCCTGAACACACACAGTACCTACCATGAAACATAGTGGTGGAAGTATTATATTGTGGGGACATTTTTCTTCAGCAGGGACCGGGAAGATGGCCAGAATTGATAGGTAGATGGACAGAACTAAAAACAGGGTCTACAAAGTGTTCACTGAATACAAATGTATGCTATATTTTTGACTTGTTTCTATACATTTTTAAAACCATGTGTCATTTCCCTTACACTTTACTACACTATTATGCAGTACTATGTGACGATCTATTACAAAAAAATCTAATAAAGAGGATCAAAGTTTGTGGTTTTAAAATGAGAAACTATGAGAATTTTCAAGGGGTATACATAGTCTTGCAAGGCACTGTGAAATACACTTCACCTTTTCTATACATAAAGATGGTCATATGGCACATGGTACATTCAGCCTGTATAGGTTTATATTTCCGCCAATGCTTAGAAGAACTAGCAACATTCAACAGTAAATTCACTGTTGTGCCCTAGATAATATTTTTTTCCCCCCACACACCAGCTTTACAATGAGCTGTAAAAGCTTGACACCCAGACACTTGGTGCTGCTGACAATAACCATAGATTCTGTCCATAATTTATATATTTTTAGATAGTAAAGAGATATTTTAATCACATTTTTCCTTCTTTAATTTTTGTGCTTGTCTCTGCCAGGGAGACTCTGGGGGGCCCTTGGTTTGCCAGGAGCCATCTGGGCGCTGGTTCCTGGCTGGAGTTGTGAGCTGGGGCAGAGGCTGTGGACGTCCAGACTACTATGGTGTCTACACTCGTATTACTAGACTCACTGACTGGATCAAGCAGGTCATCAGCAGCCCATAAATCACTGAGGATCAGTCAAACTGAGACTTGAAGTGCTGAGAAATGAGTTCTGACCTATTAGCAAAGCTCTTAGTTAAAATGGTAAAGACTTTGTTTAAAAGTCGTGAGCTAATAGAGCATATATCATATTTTATATGATACCTTTAAAACTAATTTAAACAGTTTAAATTGTAACCCTATTATTCTTTAATCTTGTATGCTGATAAAAACTGTATGTTCCTTTCCCTTAGAATATATATATCTGTATGTCCTTCTGGAAATTAACAAGCAGAACAAGTTCATGACAATGTTAACAGCTGAATGTGAATGCACATAATATAGCAGCACAGCATGCTTGAATGCCATTAGATTTTGAGAGAAGACGAGATATTTTTACATGAAAACAAGGGACAATATGACGATATGAGTTCCTGCTCAGGGCGACTTTAAATATGGGGCACCACAAAAAAGTAATCTGTGAATTCCAACTTAAATTACTTTTCTGTTGCTTATTTACATGCCCAGTCAAAAGGGAGAGGGTGCCCCCTTGTGAATTTTAACGGCACAAACGAAGTACTAAAAAAGTAGACCACTCTGGGGTGATGGTGACCTCTGGATGACCTAGAAAATCATATTTAATATCTCAGAAACCATAGCAGCACAAACAAAAATTTTAACTGCACAAAGGAAGCACTAACCATTCTGTATATTTACCGGAATTTTTCATGTGGGTGGGGTGTCAGCTTTACTCAGCTCTTGTGATGTATACAATGGAAGCACTTTAAGAAAATACTACTGTACACCTTACCTTTTTGATGACACTGGAGTTGGTATATAATATGTAGCTTATAAATAGGCACCAAATCAAACTTATTGTCATTACTTATTTTAAGGAGTACATTTGACCACTCAAGTTTAAGGTTCTATACAGAGATTCCTTAAAACACAATTTAATCTGTGAAATCTTTATTCAATCTTTATAGATTGGCTACAGTTTGTAATTAGTTAAACTTAAACTTTATTTAAATTAAAAGAATATTCTCAGAAACATTGTTAACTTGTCCGTCTGTTTTAATGATCAGATCAGTATCTTTAGCTCAGTCATCAAACTCACATCTGTTTAAATATATGTCTTTATCAAAGAGCATAGAATAAGTTTGGGTTTGGCATCTAGGTTCCAACATTATAACCCTATGTCCATGTTGCTCAGCTTGTCATGGAGTGATGGGTTCTCCACCCACTGAAACTATCTTCCAGCATGCCAGGGAATAAGGAGACAGTCTCAAAGCCCATGTGCAGATGCTGGGGAACTAGGCAATTAGGCATCGCCTAATTTCTCTATTTTCCCAATAAGTCACAAAGTAAACAGTTTTTTTTTTGTAAAAGAGGCCTCAGTGGGGAGTGAGTATGTGTTGTGGGGCAGCAGATGGAGGGCCTTACTCAGGCTGACTTTTTATATCAACCTCTACCTCAGTGAATTCACAGTTTTCAAAGTATCATCATTTGAACAATTTTTTAAACAGTAGAACAATCAAACAACCAGACATGAACTTTTTCAGTTTGTTGCATTATGTCATTAAATAGCATCTAGAAATTATTTTTGAAATGTGCAGTTTCATTAAACTTTCCATTTTTACTCAGAAGTAAAAAGGCCCAAGTATTAAGTTAGATAAATTAAATAAAAAGATCAGCTGTCAGAATCTTATGTGTGAACATTAGATGTTTCCTACCAAACCTGACCCCAAAATCCAATATGGCTTCCTTGAATATAAAACTTAGTGATAAGATGAGAACAATACACTAACATTTCCTCATCCCTTAAAAATGCTGCTTTTGTTATTGCAGTCACAAGGTCACCAAGCAAATGCAGAGCAGCCACTGTTTTTTAAAAATAACATGGGCGATATGGGTTTTGTTTCTGATCAAATCTTTTACAAACAAAGTTCTATAAAACTCCCTTTAGCACAAAAAACCACAGGGATTTGTCACTGGTTTAATGTCTTCCACTTCCACCTCTCGTTTGAATATCAATGCATCTGCTGCCAAGGAAACACGTCACCCTCTGATATTTTATTGCTCAAGATACACTGCTAATGTAAGGTGTAATGCTGAAAGCTTGGCATCCCTCACTCCCCCTGCTTATTCATGGGTTATTATAGCTGAACTTGTTTGAAAAGGCTTCGTTTACAGAAAATTGATTTGATTTCTCTGTATCCATTCATCTTGTCCTTTTCTTTCTGTGAAAATGAGTCCCTACCCTCAGGGGATGTTTCTTCATCCTAAAGTTCCAATTTTTTGGTATAGTTGAGCTTTTATTACTCTGTAAATCATTGCAGCAGTTTTGCTCTATGAGGCATAACTACAGCCACAAAACAAGACTCCAGCAGCCACAGAGACAATCAATCAAATCAACTGCCTGCAGTACTGTTTGTTTCCTTTAATGACCTACAGTTTTCTGTTGGGTGTGCTTAAAATGGCCATTTTAGCTGGGATGCGTTTATGAACCGGGAAAGAGCAGATATTTCTTTCGAACATTTAAGAACAATATTAAGCACAAGTACCTCTGGTGTTTACATGATTCGAGCAAAACAAGATCATTTCTTGCCCCCTATTCAGACAGGATTGGGTTTATAAGCATGCCTTTATAATGCTGCATGGTCTCATGTTTCTGTCTGCAAATAATTTTTTAGATTTTTATCAATAATTTCAAATCATCATTGCCTTCACATTTGCCATATTACATTAATCTAGACCAGTTTTAGGGCACAAGGCAAGACAGATGTGCTAATTTCACACATATTACCAGATATTCTGATGTAAAGTTTACCTTTACCTTCAAAAGTTTAAGACTTGTCTGGGGTTGTTTGTTATGCTGCATAATCGACTGTGCCAGACTCGGCCTTGGGGAGGTTAATCATTTTCATGTCACTGATAGACAGCTATGCTAAAAAGAGTGGCAGCTGGGAGAAGTTAACAGCTCATTCTGCCAAAAGGTTGCCAGAAACTGCTTCAAATTTATTTTCTCTGCTGGGTAAGATCAAGAGATATTTGAGACTACAGATTCATATAAATGAGTGATGTCTAATGTGGAGAACAAATTACCAATGTATTTCAAAGACAAGTAAAGGTAGTGTGGGATGTTGATTAAATATGTGCCCAGCTTGTTGCTCTTGTGTTTTGTTGTCTTTAAAAAAGTAATTATGAAAGATGAATTTAGTTTAATATAGGCTAATGGGGCATAATGATGCTCGTCATTACCGGGCTCCAACCCTTTTACACACTAATTGCAATATTTATGAGCCAATTTTAGCATATTTGCATGAGTTACACTTGGAATTAAATATAGGGAAGGGATATGTCTATGTATTTCATACATTATGTCATATTTGATAAATTTAAAATGGCACTGCTTGTTTCCAGAGGATGCTCATGAGCACGGTATCCTGGCATCACTTGATGTCCAAGCAGCAGAAGGTTTGGCTTAAATTTATCCATATAACTATTTGGTCAGCAATTTCTGTCCAACAGCCTACAGCCAATCTCCATGGTAACCAGCTGCTGTTATACTTGGCAATACTGTAGGTGACAGCAATCCCCACCACTATTAAGGCTGAATTTTAACTCAGCATCAGGATGTCTTAATAGCAGACACACCGTTTTGACATCTGGATGGATGGATGTTAGCAGGAAGCACATTGAGGTTGATTCAGAGATGTTGCCATGGTAGCAGTGCACCTTGGGTCAGTGATAACAATTCCTGTGACTTTGTCCTTTTTATTTAATTGCAAATATTTAAAGGAAGAAGAAAACTGAGAGCTCTACAAAGTCAAACATGAGAAATATCTAAGGTTTCGGTAAAGCCGTGAAATGAATCAAACTCTCAGGAAAACAGCAAGCACAGGAACAAACCAGGAGCATGACACCATGAGTGAAAAATTACAGAATGACACAATGTCTAAAGCTCTATTTGATTAAACCCAAATCACATTTTTTTATAAAGCCTGATCAGTTTAGGTCACTTAGGTTCAAGATACAAATGTTTTCAAATAAGACACATTACAAAGAGTTTGGTTTATTTCTTTAGAAATCATTCAAATGACATCACCATTGCTTGACGGTGCTAGAGTAACAGTTTCAAGCACAGCACATTTGATGCATTCTCACTCAATCAGCTTGTTCAGCTTGCTGCCTCTTCAACAATTGGCCATGTGTTTATGTTTCATACATGTTAGCTTTAGCTCCATCATAAACTGAAGAAAAATCCCTGCATGGCACATAGAACTAAATTTAGCTTACTTTTCCAAATGTTTTTGGAATATTATATTATAAGTTAGATTACTACGACATGTTGCTGTTCTGTGAATCGCATAAAGCCGTTGAGTGAAGAGAAAAAGTTTTTTATTTTATCTGTAAGTGGATAAGCCCTGCCTTGACTGAAAATTTTAAAGATACACTTTTGGACAAGACATACTAAGTCTTTTTTCAAAGGATGTTCCTGATGTTTTTTGTTCCATTTTGAACAGTTTATATCATATCAGTGCAAAAATGAGATAGAGCAGAGGGGTGGTGGCCATCTAAAGCTGACGCCTGGAAAAACAAAAACAAGCTGTGGTCGCTGTTCTTTTCTGGAGACCCTAAGTATGAGTTCCAGATGTTTTTGTGGTCACTCAGCAACTTTTGGAGATGAGTAGACTTCATGTCTCTCTTGGGTTTAAAGCAGAAAACCTTTACCTTTTAATGTGCTTCTATTCTGCCCCCCAAACTGGTCAGTTTACTTATAACGTAAGTACTACAGTAATATAAATGTGAATATAACTTCTTTAGGAAAACTTTGCCCTTCATATAAACAAAGAAACTGCTACTGGGGTTATGTAAATAAACAGACGTATCAACCTGATCAAAAAGGTTATTGCTTTGTCAACCCGTTTATGTCGTAGATTTACGTTGTTGAAGTTAAGTGCACTTTTACAAGCACTTTTAGTGCTACGGACAAAACATTGTCTTCATTTCCTCTGCCTTTAAATGCAACATGTTAAATCTCTTCTTTTGTTTTCAAATAGATGCTATTTAGAATCTTCCCTCCTTTTCTATAAACTGTGAGGTTGTTCACTCAACCTCATTATTTTTAAGCTTCCCTGCTTCTCTTACTCTGTTCAGACTAATGTTTACATTTTTACCCCACGGGTATGAGGAGGAGGCTGTTGACCTTTTTTCCAGTGCATGATGTATAAGTCATTACAAGTTTTAACACTCTCTAAAAACAAACCAACGACTTAACACCACATCCTTCTGATTAAATTTGTTCTTCTCTTTTTGTATTCTTTCTCCATTGCTCCCTCGGGTTCCTGTCCCTGGATGATGGTTTCCACAGCTGAAGCCTGTGTGGGTGTTTTTCTAACAGTGGTTTAGATTTATCTTGGGAGTAGTGGTTAGACTCAGAAAGAAGGAGGACGTGGGAGGAGGGTGTTTAAAGTGTGCAGAGGTTACAAAGAAAATATGAGAGGAGAGGACAAAAGAATTTGCAAAGACAAACAATGAAAAAAGGCAAGCAAAAATCTGAAACACTCATTTTTACATTCTGTCTTTCTTCTAACGCGTGGTTAAAGTTTTTCCCTTTATTCCTCTTATCTTTTAGATTTTCAGTTATTTTATTTTATTTTTTGCAGTTTTTGTAATTCTGCACCCATTTACAGTAAAATAACAGAAGGTACTGACCAGTGTTAGCTGTGCAAGCTGTGAAAACCTTTCTAAGGAATAGAATTGCTGTTGTTTGTCTAAAAAAGAAGAGTGTCCACATTAAGTGTGAGATCTTACTGAATGGCATACTGCTTTAAAAACCCTTTTATGACTCCTGCTGTGGTGGGTTTTAAAGTTGTTTGAAAAACTACCTTAGGTAGAAGACCGTTAATATATTAAAACTCAGTTTATTAAACTTTTTCTGCCACTTCAATGGCTTATTTCACTGAAACATTCAGACAACAAATATTCAAATAACCTAAATGTCCTCTATTAATAAATAAATCTATTTTTACATGCCACTTCATTTTTGGTAAATTTCTTGAATGGGAAGCTAAATATGCACTACTTTTATAAACCAGTATCAAGGGTATTACGATGTAAGGAAATCATGCAATCATGATGATGATGTGAACTACAATAAATCCAGACTTTCCACAATCATATTATTAAGCTTTATGCTACCTTCATCATTTTGACTCTGACTTCGTAGTCAGATATGAGCATCTGGTGCCGTGAGACTCCTTCCAACTGGCTGAAGATCTTAGTGGCAAGTAAAAAATGAATTTATGGTAATTTTACAGCCAGGTAATAATGCATTTTAAACAGTATTTTGCTGTATTAATGTTATACACACTGGTTCTGCCATGATAATATATTTTTGATAAGTGTGTAACTCTGCAAGGGAAACCAGAAACTTTTAATTGACATGGAAATTTTGAACCTTCCTTAAAAGTCCCTTTAGTTTGTTTATGTCAAGTTAAAGAAGGATTGGGTTTATCTCACTCTGATGTTTCTCAGTGATGCTGCTGATGCTGTGAGTAAAATTTCCTTTAGCAGATCCTTATTGTAAGAGGAACAAATTCAAAGGAGCAGCAAAAAAGTTGCTTAATTCACCTAAAAAAAGAAGCAAAGACATAGCATCCTTATTGCCTCACAAACTTATAAAATCTTTCACATTTACTTCACTCTTGTTGGCTGTTAGATATAAAATGGAAAGTAAACTTATCAATCCTGTTTTCAGAAAAAATGGGATGAAAGTTACTCATGTGAGAAAACATAAAGAGAGATATTATTACATTAAATGTTTTAATGGAATATGTGGTTAATACGTAGTTTGTTTAAGCCCATTATTGGCCTTCTTAGTGGGTCCTGATGAGAAAAGAAACAATACTGAAAGTGTCTGGTTGTGGTTATTAAGGAGATCCAAACAATGAAATTTAAAGCAACGTGAGTCTCAAAGCAGTTTCATTCATGCTGAATTTTAACTGACATGAAGGTTTTAAAGGCTGTCCATTAGTTTCTTGCAAAGTTGCGTTTTTGTTCATAATGATGTTTAATTCTGGTCAGAAGGTTGGGGGTCAATTAAATGCAAAACAAAACAGGTGAAAGAAAAGCAATATATGTACCAGGCAATAAAATAGCCATTCAACGGGGGCCTTGATGGTGTGCTTTAGATCATTATGCTGCAGCATAATCTGAGTTTACTTGAGTTTAATTTCGTAAACTGATGACATTCAGGATTTTCTGCTATGGAACAGAACACATAGTTTCAGCAAGTCTTCCAGGTCCTGAAGCAGCAAAACAGCCTCAGACCATCACGCTACCACCACCTTGTTTGACTATTGGTTTGATGTTCTTTTTCTGAAATGCTGTGTTAGTTCACAGATGTAACAGGATGCAGAGCTCCCAATGAGTTTTGTCTGCTCAGTCCATATAATATCTTCCCAAACGTTTAGGGGATCAACAGGATATTGTATGGGAAATACTACATGGGCCTTTGTGTTTTTTAAGGTTAGCAGTGGATTTGGCCTTGGAACTCTTGGATTGATGTCGTTTTTGTCCAGTCTCTTTTATTTAGTTGAATCGTCAGAACTGACCTTAACTGAGGCAAGTGAGATCTGCAGGGATTTATATGTTGTTTTTAGTTATTTTGTGACCTCCTGGATGAGTCGGTGCCTTCCTGGAGAAAGTTTGGAGGGTCGGCCACATCTGGGAAGGTTCTCCAATGTTTTCTCCATTTATAGGTAATGGCTCTTACTGTAGTTTACAGGATCTTTTAGCCTACTTCATGTCGCCTGACAGGTCCTGAATTTTTTATTTATTTGCAGACCAAGTAGTAATCAGGCCTGGGTAAAGCTGGTTAAACTCAACAAAAATGTGTTTAATCATTATTAATTCATGATTTAATAAGGCGTGTAATTGTGTTTTTACATATGGGGCCAGGTTGTTTTTTCCTCTGATAAACAAAATAATTTGAAAGCGGCTTTTTGTGGTTTATCTTCTGTTTGGTGATCTGAAACATCTAGGAGTGACGGAAAAAGGACAACAGAACTCACAGCACTGTACTTATGAAAGATGAAGGAGGATATCTGCAAAAAGGTATAGAGAAAAAAGGGTTCAAAGTTGCATTAAAAAGGGATGAGAAAGGAAGAATTTGGAGAAGAATTGAAATATATAAAAGATGACCCAAAAACTGCAGATTTATGTAGGCAAATAGACAGCATGACAGGAAGATGAAAAGAGGTGAAAATGTGGAGTCTGGCTTGATGAGCGCTGTGTGTAGGAGATGACAGAAGGAAAAAAGATGAGAAAATTGGGCTGAAAGAGTGAAAAATGTGTGAAAGAAAAATGGCGAGTGCAGACAGAGGTGAAGAATGGAGCTGAATATGGGGCAAACACATAATACATTATACATTTGGCCACCATGCTAGTCAGTTATGACTCACAGGAGAATGAAGCTAGTCATTTATTGCAAGCCAAGGTATGTTTGTTTAATACAGTTTTATATAGTAATCAATGTTAAATATGATAAAAGGACATTCAATAAATTTACAAAAAAATGATTTGTGTAACTAAAAGGGTAAAAACTGAAATTTATAGGATTCATGGTGAAAAAAGGATAAGTTTAAGTGGTAAATTATCAGATGCAAGACAATGGAAGATGATTCAGTAAAGATAAACAAAAGGATCATTGTAAATTTCAGAATGAAACCCTAAAGTTCAGTGCACTAACTACTTTTAGATGAAGGACTCAGTATGAAGAATGCTGCAGGAATTCAGCAAGGCAGTTAAAGTGCTTTTGGTAGCAAATAAACTTTACGAGGTAATGTATGAGGTGCTTGCTGTGTAATTATCTGTTTTTATCATCAAAGCCATCTTTCTGTGTATGTTTTAGTCAAGTAGAACTGCATGAACTGGCTTCAGGCCAAAGTCACTAAAATAGGACTTTTTTCCAGTTTGACTTTGGTCTATTTTAGAGACGGAAGCTAATATTGTCTCAAATTGAATCAAATCACAATGGAGTTGATTCAATAATGTGTTTCACTAATTTCTTTTGTTTTTTATTTAATTTTGTTTATCAGTAGTTAATTATGATTATCCAGGACAAGTGAGATATTTCTTCAAATCAAATTATTTTGTTAGTGGATGTGGTTAGAGTTTTATGTACTAATATTGACTGATTATTTGTATTGGTACAGCTTGGGGTTGATGCTTATAAGTGGTAGTGTTTCATTAGTTCCTATAAAAGAGGCTCATTTGATGATTTTCTTTATTAAACCATGCAATCAAGAAGCTTTTTGCATAAAATGAGACACTCAATGAGCTCTAATAATTAATGTTATGTTTGAAGACATAAGTGGTCTTTATAGGACATTTATTTCACAGCCCCCTATTTGTTTTTGTGAGCTGAAAAAGTGCTGAAATATTTCTAGTCATTAACTAGGTCTGGATATTAAACAAACTTAATATTTTTAGATTTTATTTTTGGTTTGTGTAATGTTTTGCATGAAGATACAGAGGATTTGAGAAGGGATTGATGGCAAAACACATCAACACACATCTTAAATTACAATCAATAGGATAAAAAAATAGCACTATGATGTAGGTCTAAATATAAAAAAAAATAAAAAGAATAATGATTTGTCAAAAATATATAGCCTACATTTTGCCTTGCAATAGAATAACAAGATATTATTATGTCTGCAAGACTTCTGCTTTGTAATTCTCAAAAAGTGAATGAATTGTTCCACACACAAACCAGCAGCAAAGATGGGATACAATATAGTAAACTGTAGAAAATTGTCAAGTAATTTGATCACCTTTAATTTAGTAATAACCGTATCGTTTTGAGAAATGGAAAAACGATTGTGCTATTATTGTATTTTTTAACTTCACACTCTGAAACTACTGGCTTGGTGCTGCCGGCACAGAAACTTTAACCCAGGGGTGTTCAGACTTTTGGCCACAAGGGAAAGTAGCCATGGGCCACAAAAACTTCAATTTCTTTTTCATTAAAAACACACATTTCGTGTGATCTTTTGTACCTGCTTAATGATAAACTAGTCATACAATGTTTTAATAAAATGGACAAAGTAGCCCGAATTCTGATCTGTTAATCACTGTAGATCTGAAACATTAAAAGCATCTCTCATGTAGGCATACAATTTCTAAATATTTCGGCTGAGATGTAAAAGAAAAATACTTTGTGTTTAACCTAACATTTGACATTTTAAGAAGATTTTAATTTGTCAGGTAAAAAGTGTCAATCTACACCAATAGTTTGATCCAAATTTGTAACATTCTTGAAATGGAGTTTAACGAAAATTCAGAATGAAAGACTCACCCTCGCCGTCTCACCGTCCAATGACTTCCCTGTGCCTCTCCCGGCCTTCCAATCAGCATCCTGTCCGTCTGATTCATCATCCAATCACCTTCCGACGCCTTGTTTTTAAAGGACCTTTGGCTGTGTTCCTCCTCGCTTGTCACCTGAGCTCATCCCTCCTCCACCCCATTTCCACCCTCTTCCTTCCCATCTACTCCTGGCTTCCGCGCTCCCTGGCCGCCAATCCACCACCACTGTCGGATCAGGGGGAAGACATCTCCTAATATAAGCTTTACAATGTTCTTCCTAGCTCATATCATTCTCAAAATTCATGTCTTCCACCCAGGTCCGAGTGCAAAGATAATTATGTAATTTTACATCATTAAAACTTTTCTAATTGTCAACCTTCTCTTTGTGAGTCTTTTCAGATTGAATTATGGTTACAGGCTGCACAAAATCATTCCAAAGCCCACAAATGGTCCACGGGCCACACTTTGGACATCCCTGCTTTAATTAGACCTTCATCAAAACCTGTGATCTAGTCTGTTGGGTTAGAGAAGAGAAGGATCTACATCTTCAAATTTATTAAACCTTTTAACAGAAGAAATAATAAATGGGTAGAGAGTGAAATTATGTTGCATAATACTTATTGTCAGTGTGTTCACGAATTTAATTGACATAAAATTAAAGAATTATTTCCCATTTTTAGGAGACTGGACTACTTTTGATCCTTCCTTCAAAACATAAAATACTCAGAGTGGTCAGACCTGGAACTGCATTATTTTAGATTGTCTAATACATTTAAAAAATACATAATACATATTATAGGCACCATTTGCAACCCAGTCATTTAACACCACAACTGGGTCTTTACAGCAAGGGACTAAGAGTCTAATGAGTGGATGATGGCTTGGTATGTAGTTAAAGAGGAAATTAAAGTGCTGCAGTGGGACTTTATGAGTGGCAATATATTTTAGATAAATTTAGAGAGCAACATATAAACAGCAAATTCATTAATACACACCAAAATAGTACAGTGTAAACAGAAGGGAGAGAAGGTGGAGTAATAACCTAAACATATTCCTTTTCGAGTAGTCACAGTCCCTTAATGCCACTCTCAGCTCTCTGCTACAAAACATCTGAAAGCAAGCACAGCAGCCTAAATCTCTTCAGCAGGGGTTATAGATGTGCAGGAAAATGAACTTCTACTAGTGTTGTTTCATGATGGAGGGAGTACTGCTGTGTGTGTCATGTGTGAGTGTACAGACTTGAGCAGCAGGGAGGGAGAGTGTGTGTGTTTTCAGAGGTTTCCTCTCAGTTGTTCCACCTCTCAATCTGACAGCAGCAGCAACAGCAGGCTGCTTTTTTCCCTCCTCAACTGTGGAGAAAATCCACCAGGTAAGAGAAGCGACCCGCACACTCTCACGCATGGTGTGACAGCGACCAGCGACGAGCGCTCGCTCCAGATCTGCACAATAAGACAGAGACGGGGAAAGGGAGGAAAATGTCAAAGAAAAGGGGATAGGAAGGAGAAAAAGAAACACCCGGCGGCGCGTTTGCGTGCCTGCAGAGACGTGCAGGATTATTGGAGTTCCTCACAAGTCGCCAACTCAGCAGAGGTCTTTTTTATTCAAAAGTTACAGTAACGGTGCCGCGCGCGCGTCCTCACGCGCCCAACGCACTGCCCGGCTTTGTTTACGTGTGTGTGTGTGCGTGTGCGTGTGAATGTGTTTGTGTGTGGGGGAGAGTTGTGTAACTCTTTTGTGAGGTTTATCCGGACTGCAGCTGCATGCCAAATTGATGCTCAGGCGTTGTAGACGTGGCTTTCACAATGAAATCACCCTGGCTGCTTGATGTGTGCTGTGGTTGAGTCAGTTCCAGCAAAGTGTGTTCATTTCAAAATGACTAAGTTGAACAAGTTGTGCTCACATTTCTTGAGGGAAGGGAGGAAATATAGAATGAGGAATGTCCATGTGTTTTTATATTGCACACTTTTATCCAAATAACACAGAATCAGCTGTACAAAGTAAATTTGTACAGGCAGTTTTTGGGTGCAGACCTACCTGAACTTGACCCTTCTCTTCCACAAAGTCAATTCCAACGCCGAGGCTACACATAGACGTCATTTAGAAAAGAGTCAATGTTTTGTCTTCATTTAGCCCTGAGTTGGAACTACACATTTTGTCAAGGCATAGAACAAACAGGACTGCATTGTCTAAAAGTAGTGTAAACATAGACGTATGGTCGGCAAAAGGGTCCATTTAGAATAAACCAAAACTGAAAGACAATCATTTGACTTAGTATTCTAATAACACTAACATACTTTTTTAGTTGTGGTATTGCGCAAATCATATCACATTGTGGACAAAGACTCAAACAGTACACAATTTGTTCTTAAGTTTTGTTAAATATTTCAGCTACACAGGGTGTGCATTAACTACAAGAAATAGTACACACATGTAGTACTAAATGTTTTGTGTCCTTGTACCTTAGTGTTGGGTTGTTTCTGTACTTGAAGCCATGGTTAAAGTGTTTCAAAGAGAGACTATTTTTATTGTTCACCTATTTACTGTCACAAATCTCCCTCATCTTTCCTGCAAAAAGTATGTTTAGGGAAAAGTAATAGTGCTCACTCTGTCATTTTTCAGTGGTTGCCAAAAAGCAGTCACACATCAATTTGACATATTTCCATTAGAAATGTTTGGGTTTTTTTTGTCAAGCAAACATGATTCTCAGATGCTTTATTGCTAGTAACTTCTATTGGCACACTTGTACAACAGCACTATGCTCATGCTGTCATTTGCTTGTTGAAGTTCTTGGACCAAAATGGGGCCTGAGTTGTTTGCTGATGCTTTAGCACCTTACTGGGGCCTGGTTACCTGATGACATTTTCTCTATTTGATGAGTTCAGAGAATGTGGTGTTTGGCTTTTTTCATCATTTACTGACTGTGTAGGTTTGGGGACAAATGTTTGTTCTAAGGTGAGTAAATCTGATGCTCAACGGAAGCCCTTGTATGTTAGCTATTAAACGATCTGTTCAATAACCATTTCAGCTGGCATATGACGTAAACCTATTTCCCAGCCTGCCCCAAAACCTACTTAAACTTCAGAAACTGTTAACCCTGCACAGTTTCATCACATTTCAAAATAATTTCCAATTTATATTGCTGTGTTTCTTTTTGTTAAATCAAAATGTCACTCCCAGATGGTTGTGTCTGGCTCCATCAGCAAGCAGTTAGAATTTTTGCATTAAATGTGGAGATTGCTAAAGGGCTTCAGTATAACTGTGGTTTGGTGCTAGAGGCCTCCATCTGCCACCAAGAAATCATTACAATCTTTAAAGTGTCTTTTATCTCGGTTAAATTATAGTGAACTTATTTTAGCTGGGAATTTTAATTAGGATTGATTCAAACCAGTTTCTGATTATTTAAAGTCTTTCTGTAACTCCATTAGTTTTGCTCATTTGATCAACTCCCCCACTCAGCTAGGCATTAAATACCCTGAGAGGTCTGCCTTGATTTGTCTAATTTTGGCAAATGTTCCTCATACGTTTACATCTCTGTGTCTTTTGCATTGACTTGAGTTACCATTGTGGTATTTCAGCAGCGATAAATACTAAGGTCCCAAAATTAAAGCCTCATATAGTTTAGAAGAGATATCTTTTGTCATGATTTGTCAAATTACGATTGGGAAAAAAAGAACTGATCCCTTATATGGAGTTAGCTTGGGGTTGTTTTCGTGATGGCTTCATGCAAATTGTAAATAAAGAGATTTAGTGCAAAGGGGCAAGAAAACCCAAGGGTTCCCAGAGTTGTCAGATATAATAAGAAAGCCAAATGCTCTTGCTAATGACACAGTTATTTTCTTTTCTGCATCAGCTCTTGTTCAGGTTATTGATTCATAGCACAAAGCCTTTCAAGTTATCCAGAAGTCATTATTACAACAGAAGCTAATTCTTAATGCAGGTATCACAAAACTTATGCGTTTTGCTTTTCTTTCAATGTAAAAAACAGCTCGTAGCTGCAACATTTGTAATTGTATTGGACTATTGAAATCTTTTCTATTTGAATGCTTCTGCTCACTGTCTTCATAGAGTTGACACTGCTTATCGTGCTGCTCTCAGGTTCATCACTAACTGCAAAGCACTGACACAACACTGTGAGTTATACTGTCATGTGGGATGGCGTGCTCTGGCCACTAGAAGGAACAGTCACTGGCTAGTTTTTCTATATAAGGCCTTGGTACATATGTAATATGTTATTAGAATGTCAAGTCTGGTTGCAACAATTGCAATATTGTATATTAATGTTTTAAGTGCTGTAGATATGGTGCCAAACTTCATGACTTTCAATATGTTTATACATCTTTTGACATATGGCCAAAAAATTTAACTGCCTATGGTTTCTAATGCAAAGTAAGAGGACCACTAAGGTAGTCCATGTCTAAACAAAACTATTTAGCCTTGAAATAAATCTTTTCACAGCTTCTACTGCATAATAGAAATATTCTGTTTCCAGCCCAGTAGGCGGTCAGTCGGAGCACCTAATGGGGTCAAGACTTAAAAAGAAACTCCAGGCCAGCTTGTCAGCAGAGTTTAAATTATGCATTTTTCAAACACGATTGGTAATGATGACCAGCAACAACACTCCACGTTTTCTGTGAATCACTGGGTACACTGGTTTATCTATGTAGCAAACACAAATGAATTCAGCTGCACTGACCTGAAATCATTAGAAGGTGCAAAAGGACATTTTTGGGTTACTGAGCAAAAAAAAGAAAGTAAATGCAAGCTAATAAAATCTACACCGTTAATCCTTACAGTTGTTCTTGATTACAGACAGCATATTAAGTGTCCCACCAGAGACAAAAACACACTGGACCACTGTTACACAGCTTTTAAGGACTCATACCATGCTGTTACCAGGGCTGCTCTGGGACCTTCGGATCATTGCCTTATCCACCTCATCCCAACTTACAGACAGAGACTAAGAGCTTCCAAAGCCGTGGTTCACACTGTTAAAAAGTGGACTGAGGAATCGAAGCAGATGCTACAGGCCTGCTTTGAATGCACAGACTGGACTGTTTTTGAAACCTCAGCCACTGATTTAAACGAACTAACTGATGTGGTGACATCATACATCAGTTTCTGTGAGAACATGTGTGTGCAGACCAAGACCTTCTGCACCTTTGGGAACAACAAGCCATGGTTTACTCCACACCTCAGGAATCTGCGCAGGGACAAGGAAGAAGCTCACAGCAGTGGAGATTGGGCGCGGTACAGGCAGGCCAGGAACAGACTTACAAAGGAGATCAAAGCAGCCAAGAGAAGCTACAGTGAGAAGCTGAAAAACAGCCTTTCTACTGGTGACACTTCGGCTGTATGGACTGGTCTGAGAAACCTGACTGCCTACAGAAGCCCCACCACCCTTCCTGAACAAAGCCCTCGCCTTGCCAACCGTCTGAATGGCTTTTACTGCAGACATGACAAGAAGCCATTCACACCTCAAACCAACTCCTCCACATCCCATTCAGGAACAAGTTCCACCAGTAAAGCAACCAACCCCCTACCTTCAGATCCTCTGCCTGCACTAAAGATCTCTGAGGAAGATGTAAATAGGCTCTTTCAGCGCATGAAAACAAAGAAAGCTGGAGGACCCGATAACGTCTCCCCATCATGCCTGAAAACCTGTGCACATCAACTCGCTCCAATCTTCACCCGGATCTTCAACAAGTCACTGGAGAAGTGTGAGGTCCCCTCCTGCTTCAAACGATCCACCATCATCATCAAGAAACCCACCATCCTAGGATTAAATGACTACAGGCCTGTAGCCCTGACGTCTGTGGCCATGAAATCCTTTGAGTGGCTGGTGTTGAAGCACCTGAAAGACATCACAGGCCCTCTACTGGACGCCCTGCAGTTTGCTTACCGAGCAAACAGGTCAGCAGATGATGCTGTTAACTTAGGTCTACACTTCATCCTGCAACACCTCAACCGCCCAGGGACCTACGCCAGGATCCTGTTTGTAGACTTCAGCTCGGCCTTCAACACTATCATACCAGACATCCTCCACCAGAAGCTCACCCAGCTCAACGTCCCAGCCTCCACCTGTCAGTGGATCAACAGCTTCCTGACGGACCGACAGCAGCAGGTGAGACTGGGGAGCATCTTCTCCCGAACCAGATCAATAAGTACTGGTGCCTCCCAGGGGTGTGTTCTATCCCCACTCCTCTTCTCCCTGTACACAAATGATTGCACCTCAGCGGACTCGTCCGTGAAACTCCTTAAGTTTGCAGATGACACCACTGTCATTGGACTGATCCAGGATGGTGATGAGTCTGCATACAGACAGGAGGTGGATCGGATGGTACACTGGTGTAGTCAGAACTGCCTGGAACTAAACCCACTCAAGACTGTGGAGATGGTAGTGGACTTTCGGAAAACACCACCTCCATACACCCCCCTCACCATCCTCAAGAACACCGTGTCGGCTCTGGACCACTTCAGGTTCTTAGGAACCACCATCTCTGAGGACCTGAGATGGTCTTCACACATAGACACTGTTCGGAAGAAGGCCCAGCAGAGACTGTACTTCCTGAGGCAACTCAAGAAGTACAACCTTCCACAGGAGCTGCTGGTCATCTTCTACACTGCCATCATTCAGTCTGTCCTGTCTTCATCCATCTCAGTGTGGTTTGGTTCATCCACAAAACAGGACAGGTCCAGACTGCAACGAATAATCAGGACTGCAGAGAGAATCATCAGGGCTGACCTTCCCTCCATCCAGGACTTATACAGGTCAAGGGTCAGGAAAAGAGCTGCTAAAATCTCTGCAGACCCCACACACCCTGCACATAAACTGTTTAGAGTTCTGCCTTCAGGCCGACACTACAGAGCGCTGTTAACTAAAACCAGCCGCCACAGAGACAGTTTCTTCCCCCAGGTTGTTTCTCTGTTGAACATTCAATAGAGTACAAAACAACAGCAGACAGATGTTGCAAATGCACCTTTTTATTTATATATGTGTATATTGTACATTGTAAATATGTATATTCTGTAGTGCAAAAACAAAAACTAAAGAGCAAAGTGTACCGGAGTCAAATTCCTTGTTTGTATGTACAAACTTGGCAATAAAGCTGATTCTGATTCTGATTCTGATTCTGATTAATGCCATTCAATTAAGTTTATTCATCTAGCAGCAATTCACAATAAATGTCATACTAAGCAAGCGATTGGTAAAAATTGAAAGGAAGGGCTCCCTTTTAACATGAAGAAACCGCCAACTATCTGTCCATCTGTCTTAATTGACTGGTACTTCATTACATAAATACAGCTTAAAGGACATCAAAACTCCATACTTGTTGCCATTCGTATAGCAGGACAATACATGCTTTTAAATCATATTTAATTATACAAACATATTCCAAAATTTAAATGTAGCATGTCCTCTGACATCCGACTGACTGGAGCAGTGATACAGATTCTCATTTTGACTACAGTGGTTATATTTTACTGGCAGTAGTCAAGTGAAAATGTCGAGGCAGAGCTCCAGCCATTTCATTTTCTCACCGTCATGCTCTATCCATCATTTAAATCCTGTTAACATTCATCAATCATTGTAAAAACACAAGAGAAATTCTGTTGTTTCTCTCCTGTCTCCCACCCCTGTTTGTTTTATTTCCTGTGCCGTTCATGAAACGTTTGGATAAGTAGTGGGCAATAGATGAAAATGAGAAGGAGGAGAGATCCACAGATAGCAATGAAGTATACTGTTTAGTGAGACAGATAATGCAAGGACGAGAAAGGAAACACAACAAACACAGTTTGGGCTTTTATATCCAAAATTTTCTCTCTCATCACCTTTGTTAATTTAATCAGATAAGAGGATATAGTCACATTATCATCATCTGTATTAATTAGACAATTCGAATGAATAAACCTCCTAATTCAGATGTTGATTTGTCTGCAAGACGTTAAACTTCCTTCTCAGTCTCTAACAGTTTTTTTTTCAATGATTACCCTTTATTTTTAATTTCATCAATCTCCCAATTAACTGTGACCAGCCTTCCCATTCCCACAGCATGATGCTGCCGCTACCACGTTTCACAGTCAGGATGGTGTTCGAAGTCATGGTGTGTTTTCTGCTGCACACCCTTATCACTGATCGGTCTGGTGTACTATACCTGAGCTCAGTTGATCACATCAAATCAAAGAAAGATGTGGAAGAAAAAAGATTTGTTTCCTTAAAAAAAGACTAGTTGGCATATCCTTATGGCTTCTCTGAACCAAATAAAGTGAGTATGAAGATTAGTTTGGATGAACATAATTGTTTATTTATTGTTTTACATTTGGACCATATTTGCATTTGAATGCTCTGTAAAACACTGGCATTATATCACATTTTCATGCAAATCAAACAGCTCTTTTAAGTGATTCTAAAAAATCATCCACAGAAATCCATGGGCTAAGAAGGTGCACTCATTTTCTCAGGAAATGTTTGTAGAAGCAAATAGGGGGTTAAAAATCCCTTCTTATTTGTTAAGAATCCACTTGAATCCAGAGTATGATAGTACATCTGAAAACATTAATGAAGAACATGAAGTAGTGTGTATCATGTTTTTGATCCAAAACCTCTTATAGGCCAAGAATTAGTGATGGAGATTTTAGGTCTTGTTTTGCTTTTATGTTTCGAAAACTAAATCCCTGGCTAAATCACAGTACACATATATTCTTTATCCTGCATGTCTAGGATGTGCAGTGTGCTCCGGGAGTCCATTACCGGGTAGAGTTACAGAGAGATTCATAAAGTTTGGCAGTAATGTCTGAGAATTACTTTCAGAGAGGGATATTGTTATTGTCAATTAATTAACTTCGCATTTGACCAGAAATCCACAGGAATGCCAAACATTTTGCACACAGTAAAACCAGCAAAAATCCTATTTTTAGCATTTACTTGACTTTAATAAATGTTTAAGATGTGCATTAGAAAATAAAAATGTTTGAGTCATTGTAAAAATAAATGCTTTATGGCTCTTGTTTCAGCTTTTTTAAATGGGTCTGTTTACTTTGTTTTTCACTCCTGGCTCAGGTGCTGACAGCCATGTTGACTGCAAGTTTGAGTCTGCTGTTTCTCCTCCCCTTGGTTTGCTGCATCCCCTCTTCATCCAGATCTCCATCCAGACTCTGCAGACGATGCTGCGACCAGCTGGATCCTCCAGCGACCACAGCTCATTATCAAATGCCTGAAGTCAAAACTGTCATCAACATGACCATTCTGAAAGGTACCACAAGTTTGGTTAGCTTACATTTTGATGGTGGTATTTCCACACTGTATTTGATGCAGAAAAACCAGAGAAATCAGAAATACAATATATCCTACCTTTAGCTTTTCTTCTGATTCCTGACACATGGAAAATCCAACAGTTTTTATTACTTTCAGATTATGTTTAGAAAGGAATGCAGAGTTGCAGGGAGTTTGCATGGTGCTTAACTGTATCATTTAATCCCTGTATCTCTGCAACTATGTCATCACTCTGTGTTGCATGTCTTTAATCACTGCTTCGACTTAAAGCAGATGGCTTTGTGCCTCAATATAAAAGTGCTTAATCAGAAGAGCAATCATGCTGGAACTGTGCTGCCGAGTGAACTCTGCATTTATGGTTAAGTGGAAATGAGATAGGAGAGAGACATGCTGTTGAAAAGGAAAGTAGCTCCATATAAACAACCTGGAACCACTTTTAAAATCAACCCCTATTCGAGTTTTTTGTGAACAATCAGTCAAGTGCCAGTAATCTTTACACCTGTTGACAATTTCCGTGAAGGGTAATGCATTATAAAAGATACATTCAGAGAAGCCCTGGATGTGGAGGTTTATTTCAAAACGAGACATTTTTTTTTTGAAAATTCTATCTAACATCATATACTGTAGAAGGAGCTGTTATTTAAGCATACGCCTGTATTTGTATCATCAAAACATACCTCGCAAAGAGGTCTTGTGCGTACATAATTTTATATTCGATGTGGAGAGAACTTAACATATAACTACGATAAACATTAATTTATGATAAAATATGATTTGACATTAAAGAGGACTGACAGTTCTAATCCAAATTATACCTAAAAATAGATAAAGCTGCTAAGTTACAAAAATATTGTTATTGTAATGTGTTTTGCATTAGTGCCTTAGAAATAAACCAAATTCAACTGAATTGAATTAACTTTCATTACTTCACAACTGCATCTTTGTGAATGCATCTTTTCAAATGTGGAAATAGTACAAATTCCAGGGGTGAACAGTCTGGCGTAGATAAATCTGGTGGCTGAAAACATTGTTATTTAGTTTCCATGTCCCTGTTTATTCATTGTCTCGTCCACAGAACTTGCAACATGGATAAAGGAAGGAAAACCCGGGTTTTAAAAGGGACAACAGAAGTTTGACACACCTAAAGACACAAACAACACCTAAAACGTAGTTGCTCATATAAAGTTTCTGTAAATGTTGTGTGATGTCTTGTTATTTCAATAGCATATATTTAAAAATTATGTTAAAAGTGTTGGATTATGGCCGTGGCGCTGGTGGCATAGGGGGTTAAGTGCGCGACCCATTTACGGAAGCCTCGGTCCTTTAAATGCCGTTCTTGGCTTGAAAGATGAAATTGCCTAAAAAACTTTCATCACTTTGTATGACAAGGCAAATCAGTTTGATCCACCCTCTCCTCCTTGGCGCGATTACGCATCATATATCAGCTGCCGCAGACTTTTCTTATTTGCATCTCCTTACATGCTGGTCATAATGTGGTATTTATCGTTTTAATTAAATTGTCAGTAATTATTCCTACACATAGTCGAGGTTCATACAATAACATTGTTCTAATAACAACAGCTTTTTGAGAAAATCCAAAACCCAGTCACTGCAGGCTAAAATTATTTCCTATTTCAGCGGCTAAAAGTAGTTTGTTTGCTCCAGTATCTGTTGTCCTGTAAAGTTCCTGTTTAAATCTGCTATGATAATTAGGTTACTGCTATGACACAACAATCTCAAACTGACTGGGAAAATTATCATTCACTTCTTTTCACCACACAAATATTACACATAAGGGCCATAGAACTTGGAGATCCAGGTTTTTATTGTTATTCAAAATAGTCACAAAAAGCTCTGTGGCCGATTGAGATAATGTTACTGCTCAGTGCAGAGAAAACGTGTATCTTTTAGTTAAATGTGTTCATTGCATAATTTTGATTTGCAACATATAACTATATATGTGTGTCAGGAGAAAGTGCTTAAAAACCTACAGTCACAGCTAGTGAAGGATTTAGGAGAACATGTGTGTTTAGTATCAGATGCTTAGCAGCCAGCTCAGCCAGAGCAGCTTAAACAGTGTACGATCACTTTGTGGTTTCATATTATATGTTTGTCCTTTAACAACTAAACATCAAGTCTGTTCTGACCAATAATAAATCCTCAATGATTTTGTTTATCTGTATATCGCACAAACATCCATACATCCTTTCACCCCACCCCTTTTATCTCACTGCAGTACTTTAGTTTAAAAAACTGCAAAACTCAACAATCATAATCTCTGAACTTTGGCAGATGCACTTTAAGTAAAGCTTGAACTAAATCACCAAGCCCAAAGTCCATCTACATCTGTATTCTACATTAAAAGTGTATTGTTGATACTCAAATGAGCAAAGGCTTTCAAGCATCTAAATCAGATTTTACGTATACTGTAGGAAGGTGAAGTATAATATAGAAAAAAACTATTTACTCATAAGCTCATGCACACAGTTATGACTAAATATGCTACCAGATTTGGCAGATTTGGATAGTGTGACCTACAATGAGTTTGCCAGCCAGGGAAGCAAACCAAAAGAAAACACAATGTTCAGTCACGTCGGAAGAAGTTTTTTTTGAAAGTGCAGATCTGCAGAACAGGGAAACCTAAGATTAAGGTTTAGAAAAAGATTACATAATTGCATTGCTAATGTCTTGATGCAGAAAGTGTTTTATGCTAAGATCAGTTAGCTCAGAGTAGAAGAGTAGCTTACAGTGGTTATTTGTGGCTAGGACTGGAGCCTGGGTCTGGCTGTTTCCAGATGTAAGTGAATAATCTGGAGTTCAGGGTAGTCTGAGGAGTTGAAGGCTGAAGCTCCCTGGGGAGAGATTGAGAAGCAGAGGTAATGCATTAGTGATGGAGCAAAGAAAGGTTCTCAGGGTTGAAACATTAGAGAAGAAAATATATTTCACATTATACTATCCAGAACAGGAAGAAAAGCTAAAATGTACTTGCTGAATAGAATCTGTGATTAAACAGCATGAATTTGTGGGCTAAAATTGCATAAAGATTTTACATTTCTTTATTGAGTTTGTAAATCTGCTCTGTTTTTGTTTGTACATTTTCTCCATACAGTTTTATTAAAATCACAAGTTTTTCCATTTATTGACAAATGTACATTTGTTTGGCAGATTCATTTTACAGCATAACAAAACCTCAATACAACTATAAGGAGTCATGTTTATTTTTCCACCATGGTGAGGAGGATTGTAATGGAGTAAAAAAAAGAAAGTCTCACTGTTAGAAAACTATGGTAAAGAGTGGGGTCGCTCTTGAAGGCCGATGCCAAAAAAGCGATCATAAATATTAATGTGTAGAGTTTGCTAAATGCTACTGGGACTTCAGCTGGAACGGCGTGCTTTGGTCAAACTAAGATTAAACTTTTCAGCTACAAAGTTGGATTCAAACAAAGGTTGAGCACCTGATGCCCACTACTAAGTATGGTGAAGGATTGATGATGCTGTGGGCCTTTCTCTTCCAAAGGCCCTCTGAACCCTGTTAGACTGTATGGAATAATGAACTCTTACCTGGAACTTCTTATAAAAATGATGGTTTCTTCCAGAAAACTGAAAACAGGTCAACATTGTTTTTTCTACACGATAATGATTCAAAACATATGACCTGCCAATCAACACAGATACGTTAGACCGGAAACAAACTCAGTCTTCATCACAGCCCCGAGACCTAAATCCTAAAGAAAACCTGTGGGATGAGATGAAGAGAATAGGAGAGACAGAATAAAAACACCCAGAACCATGGATGATCTTGAAGAAGATAATTAGAATGAGTTTTATTGGTCAAGATAGTTTGCCAAGGAATTTGACATAGATTTCACATGCTCACAGACTTTGAGTGTAACTGTGTAAACTTTAGAGAAAATAAAAGATAAAAAAAACAATATGTATGTGTATGTATGTCCAACATTTTTTATTTTCTTTTTAAAAAGGTAGATTTTGATAGTGCAAATATGTTTATTTTGTTTCACAGCAGAGGAGCTGACCACTCTGACTGTAAAGGGTTCATTGTGTTCAACAGAGAGACAGCCTGGGGAAAGAAACTCTCTGTGGCGCCTGGTTTTTGCAAATAGCAGTCTGTAGTGCCCTGACCTGAAGATAAAAGTCTAAACCGTTTGTGTCCAGATTATGTGGTGTTTGCAGAGATGCCCTTTTCCTGACCCTATACCTGTACATGTCCTGGATGTAGGAAAGGTCTGTCCTGTTGATCCTCTCTGCAGACCTGATTGTTCGTTTCAGTTTGGCCCTGTTTGGCCCTTTTGTGGCTGAGCCAAACTACAATCTAGAGAAATTGTAAATAGGGAAGGGGTCAAATATCCCTCTATCTGCATGCTCCAACACTCTGAAATGTAATAGGAGAAGCTCAAATGCCAAGAAGTGTGAAACCACAGATATGTAGAACCATCTGTGGCGTCACAAATTATTTTCTTAACTTTGGCTTTTTTCTTCTTTGTACAAATGCATTCAAATTAAGGGCTCACTTTTCTTTCTCAAATTTTCAGCATGGAATTCTGCTAGTGCAATAAAAGATTAATTTCTACATGCCTCCATCAGAAGTGCCAATAATTGTGGAGGGTGCACAGTTTTTGAAAATCAGAAAGGAAAAAACCAACAGTACAGATTCTGTCAAGAGAATGGCCCATCTCTTTACAGAATCTGTACTGTTGTTTTTTATTCATAGGTTTCTCTCTCCCCATCAGTCGAGAATAATTTAAATTAACAATGACCACTTTGAGATCTTTTTACATCTGCATGTAGAACTAAAATTATTATAATTTTTACTATAAAAATCAAATCAGAATCTAAAAACATATGACCTCTTATAAAACCCAAATTTGTTAGAGAAGTCAATGATTAGTTTCAATTTTAAAAGTATAAGCATAAGTATTATTGATGCTTACAACAGCTACTGTTTTATATGTGTAAAATGAATTTCTATTACCACATTTTTGGGCCTTTTTTATACATAGCAAATACCTACATTGAAATTCTACTTTCTTCTGTCTCTGCAGGTGATAAAGGTGACAGGGGAGACAAAGGCACACCTGGGAAACCAGGTCTGGAGGGACCTCCTGGACAGCAAGGACCCATGGGGCTAAAAGGAAGCAAAGGCCACGCAGGTGCTCCTGGGGATGCCTGCAAGATCCCTCACTCTTCCTTTTCCGTTGGGCGTCGCAAGTCTCTGCACAGCGTGGAATATTACCAGGCTTTGATATTCGACACGGTGTTTGTCAATCTCCATGAGAACTTCAACATGTTTAAAGGGAAGTTCTACTGCTACGTGCCAGGGATCTACTTCTTTAACATCAACATCCACACCTGGAACTTCAAGGAGACTTACCTGCACCTTATGCACAATGATAAGGAGAAAGTGATCCTTTATGCTCAGCCTAGCGAGAGGTCCATCATGCAGAGTCAGAGCGTCATGTTGGATCTGGCTCTGAATGATGAGGTCTGGGTCCGGCTCTATAAAAGGGAGAGGGAGAACGCCATTTACAGTGATGATGTGGATGTTTACATCACATTCAATGGATACCTGGTGGCACCTACCCTCCAGTAGCGCTGGAAATAAAATGAGGATTAGCAACACACCAGGGCTAGGTTATTCTTTTTTTTTTATTTGTGATTTTTTAAAGAAAGGAATCAGCTTTAGTACAAGACATTGTAAAAGTGGTGCTATTAAATATTCCTCTCACCCTTGAGAGGAACAAATGCTGTTTTCATTGATGGTGCTGCCCAAAAACACCAAACATACAAAGGAACAATAGGTAGTAAAAAGCGGTATTTGGAAAAAGAAACAAAAATCTTTGTTTTGCACTTGAATTACATTTTTGTACAAAGTAGACCATGTTTCCTTTTTTGATGCTATTAGTTCATCTAAATTCTTTTTTTCATGTTATATTTGTCAAACTGAACACAGTTCTGGTGGGCTGCTGAAATAACTTTAGTAAAGGATTCCTTTGTGGCCTTTAGAACAAGACTCCAACATGGCAGTTTGTCCAAATTACAGTATTACTCACTGTACTTTTAAATGTTTTAAGTGCATACTTTATACCAAATGAAATCAAATCAATTTTGCAGGATTTTAACAGTGTGTGTTTTTGGATATTAAAACATGAAAAAAATGTATTATGTTTAAACTTGATTTATAAAAAAAATAATTTTTCTCATTCTAAATAAAAGACTGATGCTACTTCCACAATTATGCAATGGAAAATATAAATGAATGTAAATACCAGAGATTTGAAATCAGAAGTTTACATATGCTGCATAAAAATAACCTCTTCACTGTCTGACACTAAAATACCAATTATCTACACATATATATATACACAGTGCCAGTATAAATCATAATGAAAGCTGTTACAGTTGAACTAAAAAGGGGGATGTTTGCAAGCCGAAGAACACCATCCCAACTTTTTAGCACAATGTATGCAGTACCATGTTGTGAAAGTATTTTGCTGCAGGAGGGAGTGGTGCACTTCACAGTAAAAAAGAAAGACCATTGCATGAAAATATTGAAGTTACATTTCAAAGCATCAGCCATGAAGTTAAAATCTGGGTCCAAATGAGTCTTCTAAATGGACAATGGTTTTAAGGATAAGCCAATTTAACTACAAAGTTATTTTAGTAAGCCATAATTGTGGTCCCACACAGGTGAAGTTTTGTGGGGAGAACTGAAAAGGTGTGAGTGTCCAAGGCGGTCTACAAGCCTGACTCAGTTACACCAGATCTGCCAGGAGAAATCGGGGAGCTTGTGAAAGAATACCTAAGATACTTGACTTAAGACAGTTTAATTGACAACTTAACCAAATACTCAGTATGTATAATTCTGATTTTGAAGAAGGTAATCCGGTATTCTTTCTATTTTGGCAATTAGGAAATACAAAATCTTTTTGGGAATCCTGACTGATATAAAACAGCAAATGTTTTCTGTTATTTAATGTCAGAAAATGCAAAGGTTTTTGTGTGTTTTGTACAGTGCATGTACATTTCTGGTTCCAACTGTATTTTGGATTCCTAAAAACCTTATATAGGTTCAAAAGAATGTACTGTTCTGTTATTGTTGGCCACAAAGTCTTCTTATATATCACAAAGCTATTTAGATACACATTTTCTGTATCATATCTTGTTATACTATTGTATACTATTCAAGTCCCATGCAGGTCTTTTGTCTTTTTTTCTGCTAAATGCCCCCAGAATACATTTTGTTTTTGTTTAAAACAATGAATACCTCTGGAGTGAGGCCCCCCATATTGTAAGTCTGACTGTTGGAAGTTTCTGTTTATCGCTACTTATTGTAAACATCAGGGTCCTAAGTAAGGACAAAGAAAGTTACTTGACCCAAATTTTAAAAAACATTTTTCAAAATAGTCTGTGACAGGCCAGCCAATAAAATTTATATATATTATATAATTATATATATATTATATATATATATATATATATATTATAATTTTTTTTTGTTTTGTCAGAGTACTGTATTAATATTACATGAACTGAAAAGAGGCATGGCTGAAATTGGCAGTTCAGTCATTACAGTATCACAACAATGCAAACCTCAATTCTTTCATTATTGCTCCCCATGCTAGTTATGTTCTAGTTAGATATTTTAAATCCATTAAAATCCACAAAAATCAGTGTCAATATTGATGCTTTCTGGAGAAACATAAATACCCTTTCATGGGTAGAAGGGTATTTTTGTCATTTTAGAGAACTAAATATTACAAAAAAAAAAAGTACAAAATGAATAACAAATCTGCTGTGGGCTATAATCCAAGCAAACATCAGGAATCTAATAAAGAAATGCCTTGTACTCATGCTGGAGAGACTACAAACTGCAGAGCAGTTTTATGTAAATATGTGTGTATTTCTTGTCTGTAATGGCTTTTATATTTTTAACCACTCATGATGTTGAGGCTGTAAACAATTTGTAAACAGTTTTCATCTTTATATGGTAATTTTGTGTCACTAAGAGACTTAAATAAATAGATATTGCATAACTGTATCAATTTCACATTAAAGCAGATACCTCTTTTAGTCGTGATCTGACTTTAAATCTAAACAACTGTGCATGCAAGAAATATGCAAATTTCATGTTTCTGCTGTGAAGGTTACCTCACCATCTAATTCTTGGTGCTTTTGGCTCATAATGAAGCACTTGAAGCCCATGAGGGAAACCGTGGTTTATAATTTTATAATCAAGCCACTTCTCCAATATAAACAAGTGAAAGCCCATCTTAAAATCCCAGAGGGAGTAAATGAGTCTGCAGCTCCATCTGTTTGGCCATATCTCTCCCATTAGTTGTAATGCCATCCAACGGCAGGTTTTGCTAGAGGAAAACACACTGCAGCATTGTAAATACTTTCATAGGAGATCGGCATAGCTCTGTTGGGAAACAACACATGGCATTTTTCCTGGTTCGTCAGTCCAGAATGATGGAGGCTGCTCCAACAGACAAGCTGTGAGTTAAAAGAAGCCTGAAAGTTTATAATATGACCTAGTTTGGGTTGTTTAAGCTTTGTTTTGGTTGTAAACAATTAACATCAGGACACAGAAACTCAAAATTTGAAATAATCATACATTTTTTAGCAGATGGTAAACGAAGACTAATTATTACAAGCAATTCAATTAAAATTGTTTATTGCTAAACAGACATATTCAGGGTTACATAAAAACTGAGAAATGGTCAACTAAAAAGTTCAAAAAGATACTTTTCATTGCTTAAAAAAAACAAATAAAACAAGTCAAAGAGACATATCTAACAGTGGCCAAATAACAGGATTAATAACTATTGAGAAGCACTCCTGTAGCTTTTGAACATAAATTAATAAATGAATTGTCTTTGTCATTGCAACAGCAGTAAATGACAACAGATAAATAATCATCAGAATACTTAAATGTCATTTAAAGTTATGTAGTATTTGCTACAAAATATATTACATTCTATTTTAATTGGTTGTAGTTTCAATATCTGTTTGGGCCAGTCTACGCCAATACCCTATGGTACTATTGGGACTCTGGCCTATTTTGAAATGGTGCAGGAATTAAATTAAATAGGTCAATAACACTCCACGTATAGCCTTCAGGCGACTGTTTTGCAGTGCTGGTGCAACTCTTCCTATTTATCACACATGTTCTTTGCAAGAAGACCCTGGGGTGAATGCAGAACTTGCCGTAGGGACCATATATCACGTCAGGCCTGAGAACAAGTTTGGGTCCCCTAGAATGAGCTGTAGAGTGTTTTCAGGAAGATGGATGTCTGGGTTTTCCTCTAGGACCTCTTAAACCCACGACCCAATATCATTTTTGTGGAAGACGAATGGACAGACGGATGGATGTTTGAAATTTTGTCACGTCTCACAGAGTCAAGAGCTTTATTATGAAGAAACACTAGTTTCAAGTTCCAAGGAAGGACATTATAAAAACAAATACTGTGGCTTTATCTCATGGTGCAGCAAAGACAGATTAGAATTTGCTGGTAAAGCAAAGTTCTGAAAGAGCTTTTTGGATACAATACATCAATCTGTAGCAAAAAAGGGAAGGAAAATTGTACATCTGAACGCATTCATCATGATCTGTGACAAAGTGGAAGCACTTTGATGATGCAGTCACACATCTTTGTTGTCACACATTGAGGATGTGAGGAGGGTGGGTTTATCATTTCTGCTGTGAAAATAAATAATAATGTTTGTTTGTAAAGTAGATTGCAAGACACTTGAAACCACAAGTGGATGGAGTCCAAAGAAACTGCAAAAGCAGTCAGAGTAAAGTGCAACATTCTGCATTGGCTGAGGCAATACCTTGGCTTCATCCCACCAGTTCCCCTTTCCTGTAGTGAAGGCAGAAAGATCCATAAACAGACAACAACTGAAGTGAGTTACAGTAAAGGCTTAACAACCACAAACTTTAATTGGTTATATTGGGGTTTTATGTCATAGATCAACACAAAATAGTACCTAATTCTGGACATAAAAAAGTTATACATTGTTTGCCAGTTTTACAAATTGACAGTTGTGGTGTGCATCTTTATTCAGCTCCCCTGACTAAATACTTTGTAGAACTAGCCACAACTCACTCCACCTCCAGCTGCAGTTTCAAAATTGGCTGAAGGACAACAAAGTTAATAGTTGCCATCACAAAGTTCTGATCTCAGTCTTATAGAAAATGTATGTACAAAGCTGAAAATGTGTGTGTGAGCAAGGCAGTCTACAAATCTGACTCATATATATACCAGTTCTGGGCCAGAATTCCAGCAACTACTTTGAGAAGCTTGTGGAAGGATATCAAAAATATCTGACCCAATTCATATAGATTAAAATCACACTTCTCCCAAATAAGGAAGGAAAAACACATGTAAATGTCTGAATCTGAGGAAAGTAGGAAAAAAATCCTTCTCTGACAAAACAAAATACAATGTCTCGCATTTACCAAACAAAAATAGTTTTGGAAATCCTAACTGACCTAAAGCAGGATACATTTAGTCTCAGCAGAATCCCAACAAATCCCAGCAAAATACACTGAAACGTTCAGTTGTAACATAGTAAAATGTTGAAAAGTTCACCGCAAATTAAAACTTTTTGGCAGTTGAATTGTTCAGTAAAATTTAAACTTCTCAAACTGACTTATTAGATGTTTTCTGTGTTAAAGAACTGCAATCTGTAGTTGTTAAATGTGATTATATAAAAATACAATAATTCAAAATTATATTAATAAATACAACTTGTTTTGGTAAAATATGTAAATTGGCTTCTCGTTGTTTGTAGTTTCTAGTCACCTGCTCTGCAGCTCCAAACAACATAAAGGAAATGCTTTTTTAACAGATGTTACAGTCTTCAAGAGAGACAGAAGGCACATCTGACTTAATGCAGCATGTAACTTGATGTAGGTGTTTTACATAATTGTTTACTTGTCCCTGTAGCTATAAAACATTTGATTTCTCTTTCATGCAAGGCTCCTTCATTTGCCAGATGTTTGGGGACTTCCCTGCCTTTGCAGCACTTCAGATCTCTTCCACAGTGTTTTAACTGGATTCAACTCAGAGTTTTACTTTGGCATCTTCACAGAGGGCGATCCATGCTCTGTTTGTAAATCCACAATGGATCAATGATGTTGTCAAAAGGTTTGTTTCCTGCTCAAGTTTAGATTTTATACATTAATCACATGACAATCCTCACTGAGAGCAATCCTAACTGCAACACTCAACAATTAGGCTTTAGAGATAGATGTATTTCTCTTGTGAAGAATGTGGTCTGCATCAAACTTAAAAAATATTTCTTTAGGTGTAAACATCTCTTTTTATCTGTCTAAAGAATGTTATTGTACAAGGACTCCATTTGACCTTTTTGTTCTGTAGAAAGCTGATGTTATGCTCTAATCATGCTTTTGGTTAAATAAATCTGTTTCCTGGCAGGTCTCTGGATCAAATAACCTCAGCTTCTTTTTGTAACTGGATACATGTAACTTGATACTAACCACAAAAGTCCATGGAAAATCCTACAAGGAAATTTTGGGATTGTTAGGAACTTCTTTTCGCATCAAACATTCAACTCTTGACCTGAATTTAGATGTAACAACCACCTCCAGCAGATATTTAACATCTGACTTGCTTGTGATGGTTTTCACATTAAAATATGTAATTGCACTACAAGATCTTTTATAAATTCATGCCCCCTTCGACCTTTACATTGACTTACTGACTTGATGCAAAGACAAAACAACACAGATGTCTGAGGTTGTTATTTCTGGTACCTAATGTGAAACCGTACAGTTTTATGCATTTATAAGTTCGACATGTTACTGCCATTTTTCCCTGCTCAGTGGGTTATCTGTCTGAGCACATTGCTTTTGACATTCTTTCAAACAATAGTCATTAGTTTCTACAAATATTTCAAAGATATACGTCCATCCGTCCACCCATTCATCCATCTGGCACTGTAAAAAGAAGCCAGAGTGCCTGGAAGGAACCCAAACAGAAGGTACATAAAAAACTGAAGTAAAAAGAGGTAAAACAATATAACCTTAAAGCAACATCTGTTAAAAACAAAAAAAAAGTACCTAACATAAATATCCATACAGAGAGCTGTTTATAAAAATCTATGGCCTCTGGTTTGACACTGATTCTAAACAGGGTTGGAGGAGAAAACTTTTACCATCACTAAATTTAACTTCATAAGCTTACCTTTTAAGTTGTTACACATCTTTACTATGGGATTAGATGGGACTCTCACTTTGGTAGAGAAAATGTGAAAGTCCATTTTATGTGTATGACATTCCATAATCACTGTTGGGTGTCAAATACCTGCATACCAACTTTGTCCCTTAAGTAAGAAAAAAATACCTAATTCTATTAAAGAAAAAATGTGTAAAAGACCACATTGAAATTCTCTTAAATACTTAGAATTTTATGAACCTTAAATTATTGTAAAAGATTTTAAAAATTGCTTTTGCACACCTGCTATCATCTGCCATCCTTATTTCTTCTGTAAACTAAGAATGCATTGAACTCTGCAACTTGTGAGTAACTGTCAAATTTTTAACCACCAAATCAAAAAAAAGTACCTTAAAATATCCTAAATGGAATACAGAAGAAGGCACAAACTGGTTCTGAAATAGTCTGGGTATGTGGCAGCGAGCTCTGAAAGCAAAGCAAAGTTCTGAAAGCAATAACAGGATTAAGAAATCCTGTCCACACTGGACTCTAGATAAGGAGGGGGGTTAATCTTTAAAACCAAGGAGAAGAGATGTGGGAAGATGTTTCGTGACCTGTCACCAGACTTAAAATTAAAATCTTTTGAGGAGTGCGTCAAAAGCCACAGGCATAGTTCAAAGAAGCGACAGGACTTAATGTCCAAAAAATCCCCTTCATTTCTTAACATTTTCAAACACATAGTGATTATGTATGATAGTAGCTTGACAGATTTTAGATTTCAGCTGTATCATATACTGCCATTTTATCATGACCTTTATTCTCAAGCGCTGACATTCAATGCTTTTTGTTGAATGGTGCAAACCTGAAGGAAAATGTACCTCTGCAGTGTAAATGTAAAATGCATGAAGTTACAGGGATTTATTTAAATGAAAATAAAGAGAATAAGAAGTATATAATTACATATAAATACAGCATCCCTGTTATCATTCCAATGCAAACACTCAAGAACATCATTGGAGTGTTTCCTTCCTGCATTTCCGCTGTCAGTGCATAGAGGCAGGCAAGCCAAAGGACATCCTGTTCAGTACTGTGCACATCAGAGACAGGGTCTGGCAAATGGCAGGATTTGGTGGCCTGGGGAAAACAGACTAAATAATATGAAGCTCTTGCTGCATCTTTAAAAACACTTAAAAGCAGTCATTGCATGGGATTAAAGCAGATTTGTGAAATTGCTGAATTTTCTTTCTTTTTTCTATGATAGACAGTGGTTGCTTTGAAGGGGGTGGTCACAAAACATGAGCACATGATTTGTTTTGACAGACGTCCAGGAATGAGGGTGGATAAAGACTAAACCTGTATAGTAAGAACTTCTTCCATACTTACTGTATGTAAAGAAGGCTCAAGATAGATGGTGGAGATGTGGCTTCTGATGCTAGTGGCAGGGAAGTCACTATTAAACAAAACAATGTGAAATCCTATTTGGAGTAGGGGGTCTGGTCAAATGAGAATAAATCTAAGCCTTCTGGCAAAATGCTACGTGTGAAGAAAAACTAACACTGTACATGACCCTAAACACACATAGGCAGCAACATGCTATGGGAATGCATTTTTTAGTAAGAGCAGAGAAGCTAGTTAGATGTAATGGGAAGATGGATGGGCTGAATCCAGGGCAATATTGGAAAAAAGCTCCTAGAGGAGGCAACATGGAGGCAGACAACCACTCTAAAAATGCAGCCAGAGGTACAAATGAATGAGATCAAAGCATATTCATCTGATGGAGTGGTCCAGTGAAAGTTTACGCTCAAATCCCATTAAGAAGCTGTGGCACAACTTGACAATTAATTTTCACAGCTCTCTATTAGAGCTGTACAATATATCAAATTGAAATCGTCACAGCAATTTCAGTATGCAGAATTTCATACTCGCAAAGGACTGCTTAGGTGGTATGTTTGGTAGGCTATAATATTTCAGGCACCATACAGTCAAACTTTGGTTGCCAATTATATACATATTTAGCTAGCTGGGTTGACTTTGATTGTCTTTTGCTCCCAACTTATGTAGATTTTAGTGTTTAAGGTGCACAAGTTAAAGAAGAGTGGTGTATTTTACACCACTCTTCTTTAATTTTTAAACACCTTTGAAAGTCATGCATCCATCTTTTCCACTTCACAATAATTCTTTACTTTGTGTTGATCTGGCCCATTAAAACCCCAATACAACATTGACATTTGGGGTTGTAACGTGACAAAATGTGGCAAAGTGCAATCACATTTTTAAAGCACTGAATGCTTGTCTCACCTCATATGCCTGGAGGACAGGAAATACATACTAAGCATTGTTAAAACACTTTCTGGATTCCAGGAAAAGAATGGGCTAACTCTTGCCCCCTAGTGGTCTATACCCTACATTATAAGCCTTCCAATCCCATTCTAACAAAAAATGTATGCTTCTGGTTAAATCTGGTCCCACACTACCATTGCTTAAACATACTGTAAAACTTTTTATTTCTAGGGTTACTCTAAAAGTAACTTTAAAAGTCTTGTTTCCACCCTGACATTTTTCCTGTTACCCGTCAAAAATCCACAAACAGCAGACTTTGAAGATGAATAGCTTACTTGATCAAAATAAAAGGTCTGTAAAAAGTTTGAAAACGGCGTGTAACATTGTTGCTTTGAATAAGACACACGCAGTGAAGGTACCGACACTTAATGTAATGCATTTATTTGCTTTTTGTAGTATGCATGCTTTTAATTCCTTCTTTCAGATAAATAAACGTATTTAAACTGAAATCAGTGAACAGTCAGTACTCTTGGTTTCAGTGCTGTAAAAGAGCCCAGTGGATTCCAGTGGGCAGTTCTGCAGTTATGTAACTGACCCAGCAAAAAAAGGAAAATTACAGAGCGGAGAGCTGGCTTGTCGGTGGGAACGTTACAGTGCAAGTTATGAGACTGTATAGGCAGCTTAAACACAGTTTTATTTAACTTTAAGAGTTTGAAGGCTGGGCCCGGGGCTAACAGCCGGTTTCATGGCTGGCTGAGCTGCAAGATGATCTCTTGTAGTTTGGAAACAGGAAGCGGGTCTTTTGGTGCGGCATAGCCCTCCTAATTATAACCACATAACCTCTGACCACACTCATCTGTCAGCTGGAGACTCAGCCGAGGGGGAGATAGGGTAAAAGATAAAAGTGTTGAGGTGGAATGGAGAGAGGTGGGAGAAAGTAGGCAACAGGAAGGTTTATTACAAAGTACAAACAAACTGGAAGTTGAGTAAAAATATAAATATCAGTTCAGTTTGTTTTTAAAAACAACACACTTCTAAATATCCATCTAACCCCTGGCGACCTGCGATGTACCAGCGCTGGACAAATAACATAAATAGTATAGACAGAAATTTGTGCCATTTTGATTTTGTTTTGGCATCATACTGCAGATGATTTTGCTTGTTTTGAGGCTGACAGTCAGTTATGTTTTTTCACTTCATTTAGGAGAAGGATCATAAAATTTACCCAAAAGGAAAGTGTCAAGATCATCAACATTGGGTTTCATAAGTATGCTCTGAAACATATACTAAAAAAAAGAAACAGTGCAATACAGGATTTTTTAAGTAATTTGTACATTTTTTCAGTTCTGTTAAAAGGTTATAACCAGTAAATGTCTTACCTGCAGAAAATACATCTCTTGGTGTGCTCATTTTGTATAATTCTAGATATGTTCTGAAGGCTGAAATTAATGACTAGTGCAAGAGGGGCCATGACCAAAGTGAATTTCTAACATCTTAGCCTTAGACAAATAATAGCATAATATGCAAACACTATTTTATGAACCTTTAAACTATCTTCACACTTGCATTGAGCAGTTCTTTAAAAAGACGTAAATCATTTACACAAAAATGGAGGTAGGAGACAATGCGCCACCATTTATCTTCCTATGATTTAATGTTATAATGTGTTATTGTTCAGAAGAACCAAAAGCACACATGAGGCAAGCAGGATATCATTTAAATGGATTTTAATGGTGACTGAGAGGGCTGGATTTACAACCAAATGGTGATACATAATGCTGTTAACAGCAGGATCTGACAAAGAACAATGGACAGTGGGTAAGTATACTGTATGCTAGAGAGGTGATTACTGGTTTGAAAACAAGTGCATGATTACAGAGGAACACAAAATAAGTGATCAAAATGGACACTGAAACATGGGAATAAATGGCGTCACAAAGTAAAACAGAGCTAAATACAAAGTATATGAAAAACTTCTAACATAGGAACCTAAAACAGCCTAGCCAACTTTATTTTTAAAGCACTTATAAAACAACACGCACTGACCAAAGTGCTGAACAAAAAGAGTGAAACAGAACAAAGTCAAAATAAACTCAAAATTCTCCAGATCATGAAACATTATTGATTACTGAACTTTCTTTCTTTTCTATTTTAATTGTCATAATGGTTAAGAGGTTCATCAAACAGCATTTACAGTGTCTTGCGAAAGTATTCTGCCCCCTTGAACTTTTCAACCTTTTGCCACATTTCAGGCTTCAAACATAAAGATATAAAATTCTAGTTTTTTGTGAAGAATGAACAACAAGTGGGACACAATCGTGAAGTGGAATGAAATTAATGGATGTGTCAAATTTTTTTAACAAATAAAAACCTGAAAAGTGGAGCGTGCAATATTATTCGGCCCCTTTACTTTCAGTGCAGCAAACTCACTCCAGAAGTACAGTGAGGATCTCTGAATGATCCAATGTTGTCCCAAATGACTGATGATGATAAATAGAATCCACCTGTGTGTAATCAAGTCTCCGTATAAATGCACCTGCTCTGTGATAGTCTCAGGGTTCTGTTCAAAGCACAGAGAGCATCATATAGACTAACGAACACACCAGGCAGGTCTTTTCTCAATAACTTTAATAATATTAAAAAAAATTTATTTTTGCATCTTACCATTTCTTATTTCCTTCAGTGAAAGAGGTTCAGCGAGGAAGTCTGATGAGGTCATTGTAAAGCTCAAAATGGTGGTCTGTGAAGAATCACAAGACTTCTTCCAGTCTCTTCTGTTTCGTCTGACACATGAGATGTATTATATTTTATGGTCATTTAATAAAACAAACATTCAACATTTTATCAGCATTAATCCTTCAAGAGCAGGTTTACATTCAACTTAAAGAGGTTTAAATCTACTCAAATTCAAAGGTATTTCAAACCATATATACCGTCTCACTATATCCTTTAAAGATGTTCCATTACACTCTAAATCTCTGACTTTCTGTTAACCTTCACCTTTCTGTATTGGTTTTGTAAAACAAAACAAGCTCTCTACTGTCTCTGAGGAGAGTGCTGCAGAGGTGAGTAAATTGGGGAAAGAAGGAGACGAGCTCTGGATTCTGTTACATGCTCTATCAGCTTTATTTTACTCATCTTCAAGGGTCAGATGTAGAGCAGATAAAAGGTTGTGAAAACAAAGTAAAAGCCTGAGCCAGCAGAGATGGTCGGTGAGTCAAAGGCATGGGCAGATAGAAATGTTAAAACCTTTCAAACTAAAACATTTAAACAGTCGGATTTGTTTTTCTTTTTCATTCAAATTCGTTTGGATCAATTTTCAAACTAGGCATTAGACTAAAATGTTCACATTAGAAATTACCATTATTATTTGCAGACTTTTTGTTGTAGTTATAGATGTACAGTACATTTGCGTCTGTGCTTGGTGAAAGTTTTGTAATGGAGCCTAGTTGTGACAGAATCCCTGGATGACGGAGGTTTTTCCTTGGTCACATGAGGGGGAAAAAATTTTTCTTGGTCAGATTTTTCTTTATCTGTGGCTAATTTAGATGTTTGGCATTTAGAGCCAGAGAAGGTAGCTGACAGAATAAACCTCAAGGAGATTTTTTTTCTCCTCTGATCCAATGATGTAAGTCTCAATCTTCCCCCAGGGTGGTCTCAATAGAATAAATAACAATATGCCAACAGTGAAACACTTGCCTCAGGTCAGAACTTTCCTTTACCCTCTGGATGCTGAATAGTGTTGAGTGAAAAGAAAGAAAGGTGATTCTATGGTCAGTTAAAGTCTGCTTTCCTGGCTGTATGCTTATATAGCCCAGCCTATGTTACGTCAGTTACGGTAAATCAGCTCCAAATCTAGAGACTGAAATTTTTGCCTTTTCATATATGAAAAGTAGCTCAGACTCCTTCAGACTAGATGGAGAGTATCCATGAACATCACGTTTCAAATACTGCCACAGATTGTTAGTCAGGAATTTGCCTGGGCCATTTTAACACATATATGCTTTGAGCTAAACCATTTCTCTGTGTTGAGCTCTATCCATCCTACAATCGAATCTGAGCAGCTTTTCCGTCTAAACTGAAGAGAATTTTCCCCACCGCATGATGCGAACACTATTATAGTATGGATGGTATGATAAGCCTAATTTGTTTTCACATTTCACAATGTGGGCCAAAAAGTTTAATTTTGGTCACTTCTGACCAGAGCACCATCTTCCACGTTTTGTGTGTCTGCTACAAGACTTGTGGCACACTGAAAACTTTTTCATTTTCCTTTCACTTGACCATTTTGTATTGGTGTGTCATATAAGGTCCCATTGAAATATTTTTAAATTTGTGTTTCTTGCATAAAAAAATGTGAAAAAATATAATGCTTTTGCATCGCACTGTATGTTGTTCATAGGTCAACTAACATTTTTGATACCCAAGAGTGTTTCCTTTCATTCTTCATCGGTTTGGGTTTGTGGTTTCCCAGTGACTGTAAGACATTTCTCAGTCTCATGTGTGTTGTGCAAAGGTGATGAAATTTCTGAAAAACCAACATTAGTTGCATATTCATGAGCAACACTAGAGGTGCAGAGCCTCCTCTTGACATAGAATTAAAATAAATAGGTATGTCACATATGAAACAAACAAGAAAAACAGAACACCACTGCAATATTTAGAAAGATGTTCTGCACACTCATTAAGTCAATGCATTCAAATATCATAAATACATTTAGACAATTATAATGAGTTAATAAATGTATCTTCTTATGATACAAAATACTTTGATTTGGGTCCACGTGTGCTTGCATTCCTTTAATTATTGAATATTAGGGGGCCTTATAATTGTTTTTACAGCTTTGCTTTCAGGCAGTAAAGCTGCATGTCTGTCAAGACCAAGCAGTGTACAACCATGATCTAAGATATGGCGTTTTGGGGGGACAGGTGGTCAAGTAATCTCAATGGAACAAATGTGAAAACATAATTAAGGCCAAGGCAATTATCTTTCATACAGCCAAGGTTTCTCACTCTCATGTGTGGCTTCAGTTCAGACATGAGGTCAGAGGGCTAATTATAAGAAGTACTTTCATGAAGTGACAAAAGGTGTAAGGTTTTGCACACTTGTGTCATTTTACTTCTCAGTCCAGTGCTTGAGAGTAATTTGAACAGAGAAAGCAGAGAAAAAAAATAATCTAATATTTGAAGAAAAAGCCTTTTTTCTCCCAGATGTGCGTGAACCAAGTGTTTGCCACCTGCGGCCACGGAGCTACAAGTGGCTCTTTGGACCTTCAATTATGACTACAAATGATACAGAACCAACTAATGTTTTTATATAACAATTGCAGGTTTAAGCTGTTTTTTTCCATGGAATATCCATCCTTCGTCGACTGTATGAAAGATAGAAATAAAAATGATAAAACTTTACTAATAAGTAAGAGGAATTAATAATAAGTTGTCTTTCTTCACGAATTTTATATACCTGAGACTGAGGGTAAAAATGGGTCTTTAGATTGTAAAGGTTGCAGACCCTGGGCTAAACCTACAAATTTACAGATACTAAAAAGCAGGAGGAGAATTCTTACAATTCAAGTTGGTCAAGTGAGCTATGCTGATTCCTAATAATACCCCTATCACACTAAAGTGCTTCTGCCTTTCGTTCAGTGTTGTAGGAAGAGATGGTGCTATATTTTAAATCTTATTTGTCTGACAGATTCCAGTTTGTTCATGTAAATGATAAATCATCTTTAAACTCCAGGGTTAATTGTGGAGTACCACAGGGTTCAGTACTTGGGCCAATTCTCTTTACTATATATATGCTTCCAATAGGTAAAATTATCAGGCAGCATAGAATAAATTTTCACTGTTACGCTGATGATACTCAGCTTTACTTATCCATAAATCCTGATGAGCCCAACCAGTTAGATAGACTACAAGCATGTCTTGAAGACATAAAAACTTGGATGACTTTAAATTATCTGCTTCTAAATTCAGACAAAACAGAAGTTGTCGTCTTTGGACCGGAGTCTTTAAAAAAGAAACTGCTTAGTCAATCACTTAACCTGGATGGCATTAAATTGACCTCCGATAATAAAGTAAAAAACCTTGGTGTTATTTTTGACCAGGACATGTCATTTAAATCCCATATTAAACAGGTTTCTAGGATTTCCTTCTTTCATCTCCGGAACATTGCCAAAATTAGAAATATCCTGTCCAGGGTGACGCTGAAAAACTAGTCCATGCATTTGTTTCTTCAAGGCTGGACTATTGTAATTCTGGACAGGATGTCCACAAAATGCAGTTAAAAGCCTTCAGCTGATTCAAAATGCTGCAGCAAGAGTTCTGATGAAAATTAAAAAAAAGAGATCATATTTCTCCTATTTTAGCTTCCCTTTATTGGCTCCCTGTTAAATCCAGAATGGGCCCTTAATGATCTAGCTCCATCATACATCAGAGATCTGATTGTTCCATACGTTCCTAACAGAGCACTTTGTTCTCAGACTGCAGGTTTACTGGTGGTTCCTAGAGTCTCTAGAAGTAGAATGGGAGGCAGATCCTTTAGTTATCAGGCTCCTCTCCTGTGGAACCAGCTCCCAGTTTTAGTCCGTGAGGCGGACACCCTGTCTACTTTTAAGGCTAGGCTTAAAACTTTCCTTTTTGATAAAGCTTATGGTTAGAGTGGCTTAGGTTATCTTGAGCTATCTTCCTTATTTTAGCTCCGTCTTCTTCTTCCCTTGTTGGATGGAGTAAGGGGGAGTCAGGTTTAGCCTAAACCGGCTCAGTTACGGTTGAGGTGCAAACACACCCTCCATTTCTGCTACCTGTATGACCCCCTCTCTTTTCCAATGGTTATGGTCAATCTGACAGAGAGAGGTATCCCAATCGTTGTGGTTTTTAGTATAACAATGGCCATCAGTGGGCTCTAGATGGACAAACTGTCTACTTTTAAGGCTAGGTTTAAAACTTTCCTTTTTGATAAAGCTTATAGTTAGAGTGGCTTATGTTATCCTGAGCTATCTCTGTAGTTATGCTGCTATAGGCTTAGGCTGCTGGAGGACATAATGACCACTTTCAGCCTCTTCGCTACTTTCTCACGCTACTCTTCAGTTTTGTATTATTTGCTGTTATCTCAGCTTTTAACTTTGTTCTCTCTCTTTTCTCTTCCTAGAAGCTACACCTGGCCCTGACTCTGTGTCTACCTGTGACACCTTTCTGGAGAGGGAATCCTCCAAGCTTCTGCTGGCAACAACATAATGCCCACCCTCTACCGATGATCCACATGGCCCTGTCTTTCAGTGTTTAACCCTTTCTCTCCCCTAGACATAGCCACTGACTGAGCTTCTACTGTGACTAACTCTATGTGCTCTCTTTCAGACTCTAACATTGAAAACTGGCTCAGAGTTTATCTATTCTTTCTTTCTAGGTGAAACGACTAAAGGAGCTACATCCATTAACATTTACTTTTCCTTCCATAGAAAGTACTCCTGGATCAGTGCTTCTTTGTTTCTCTTGTGTCTCTGCTCTGTTCTCTCTAACCCCCAGTCGGTCGTGGCAGATGGCCGCTCACACTGAGCCTGGTTCTGCTGGAGGTTTCTTCCTATTAAAAGGGAGTTTTTCCTCTCCACTGTCGCTGCATGCATGCTCAGTATGAGGGATTGCTGCAAAGTCAACGCCAGTGACTGTCCACTGTCTCTACATGTTCATCCGGGAGGAGTGAATGCTGCAAGTCACTGACTGGATGCAATCTGCTGGGTTTCCTTTCCTTAGATAGAAAAATTTTTATCCAATTTGAATAAATAACAGAATCTGGCTGCACTGTTCAATGATTAAGATTAATTGGAATGTATGTACCTGACTTTTGTGAAGTGCCTTGAGACGACATGTGTTGTGAATTGGCGCTATATAAATAAACTGTATCGAATTGAATTGAATTGAATTGAATTGAATTGAATTGAAAATTGAATTGAATTGAATTATTTTGCATCGCCTTAGAAGACATTTGATACTGTAGGATCTAAAATTTGATCACCAGATATCTCAATATGCCACAGATTTTTTAACAAATTAAAAAATTTGGCTGCACAGTTGGTAGCACTGTTGCCTTGCAGCAAGAAGTTCCTGGGTTCAATTCCCGGCCCGGGGTCTTTCTGCATAGAGTTTGCATGTTCTCCCCGTGCATGCGTGGGTTCTCACTGGGTACTCCGGCTACCTCCAACAGTCCAAAGACATGCCTGTTTGGTTAATTGGTCTCTCTAAATTGCCTTTAGGTGTATGAATGAGTGTGTGCATGGTTGTTTGAGTGTTGCCATGCGATGGACTGGCGACCTGTCCAGGGTGTACTCCGCCTCTCGCCCGTAGACCGCTGGAGATAGGCACCAGCTTCCCCGTGACCCACTATGGAATAAGCGGTAGAAAGACGTGTCGGTGCTAAAGAATCAACATGACTGTGACTCATATATTGCAGCAAAGACCTAATAATGACAATGATTAATCTCATCTCATCCCATGCAAATGCCCTACTCACCCCGGTATGCAAGATCCTTGAAACTGAAAGCATGACTTCAGCACTGCCAATGGCAACAGTGGTAGGAGTGGTAGGAGTCGAACCCCTGCTCTGTCTGTCTCAGTATGACTTCACCCACCTTGCCTGCTGCTAGTGGTCAGAGGAATCGGTGGCACCGATTATGTGGTGGCCTCACTTCTGTCAGTCTGCCTACACTGTCAGTGTATGAATGGGTAATTGGCTGATGGTAGTGTAAAGTGCTTTGGGATCTTTGGGAACTTGATAAAACGCTATACAAGTTCAGGCCATTTTCCATTTCAGGATTAATTCAGTTCAGTTTTATTTATATAGCACCAATTCAATTCAGTTTATTTATATAGCGCCAATTCACAACACATGTCATCTCAAGGCACTTCACAAAAGTCAGGTACATACATTACAATTAATCTTAATCATTGAACAGTGCAGTCAGATTCTGTTATTTTTCAAATTGGGGAAAAAAATTTTTTTCTATCTAAGAAAACCCAGCAGATTGCATCCAGTCAGTGACTTGCAGCATTCACTTCCTCCCGGATGAGCATGTAGAGACAGTGGACAGTCACTGGCGTTGACTTTGCAGCAATCCATCATACTGAGCATGCATGTACAAAAATGGAGAGGGGAAAAACTCCCTTTTAACAAAAAAAAGCTCCAGCAAACCAGGCTCAGTGTGAGCGGCCATCTGCCACAACCCGGGGGTTAGAGAGAACAGAGCAGAGACACAAAGAAGCACTGATCCAGGAGTACTTTCTATGGGAAGGGAAAAGCTAAATGTCAATGGATGTAGCTCCTTTAGTCTGTTTCACCTAGAAAGAAGGAACAGAAAAACTCTGAGCCAGTTTTTCAAGGTTAGAGTCTGAAAGGAGCACATAGAGTTATGTTACAGTAAAAGCTCAGTCAGTAGCTATGTCTAGGAGAGAGAAAGGGGTTAAACACTGAAAGACAGGGCCATGTGGATCATCGGTAGAGGGTGGGGCTTAAATGTTGCTGCCAGCAGAAGCTTGGGGGGTTTCCCCTCTCCAAAAGGTGTTACAGGAAACACAGAGTCAGGCCAGAGTCAGTGCCTTGAGACATGTTGTCTCAAGGCACTTCACAAAGTCAGGTACATACATTAAAATTAATCCTAATCATTAAACAGTGCAGCCAGATTTTTTATTTCTTCAAATTGGATAAAAAGTTTTTCTATCTAAGGAAAGGAAACCCAGCAGATTGCATCCAGTCAGTGACTTGCAGCATTCATCCTCCCGGGATAAACATGTAAGGACAGTGGACAGTCACTGGCATTGACTTTGCAGCAATGCCTCATACTGGGGCATACATGTAGCGACAGTGGAGAGGGAAAAATCCCTTTAACAGGAAAAACCTCAAGCAGAACCAGGCTCAGTGTGAGCGGGCCATCTGCCATGACTGACTTGGGGTTAGAGAGAACAGAGCAGAGACCAAGAAACAAAAAACACTGATCCAGGAGTACTTTCTATGGAAGGAAAAGTAAATGTTATTGGATGTAGCTCCTTTAGTCGTTTCATCTAGAAAAAAGGGGAAAGATTAACTCTGAGCCAGTTTTTTTCAAGGTTAGAGTCTGAAAGAGAGCACATAGAGTTAGTCCACAATAAAGCTCAGCCAGTAGCCATGTCTAGGGGAGAGAAAAAGGGGTTAAACACTGAAAAACAGGCATGTGGATCATCGGTAGAGGGTGAGCATTAAATTTTTGCCAGCTGAAGCTTGGACGATGCGCCACTCCAGAAAGTTTCACAGGTAGACACAGAGTCAGGCCATGTTTGCTTCTAGGGAAGAGAAAAGAGAGAAACGAAGTTAAAAGCTGAAATAACAGCAAAAAATGCAAAAATTGAGAGTAGTGTGAGAATGTAGCGAAGAAGAATGAAAGTGGTCATTATGTCCTCCAGCAGCCAAAACCCTTAAACGCATAATCAACCAGATAGTTTCAGTTCAGATATTTAGTTAGACGGGGGGATTTTTTACAACAATGTCGTCTCAAGGCACCCCACAAAGGGTCCATACTAAAACCACAAGGAAAGGATTTTAAAAGGGTTTTACAGGTAAAAAGCAGGCCGATATGCCTTGGGAACATTTTTAAGGATTCCAAACCCCAGTACTCAAAATTAACCTTTAAATTAAAGTGACCAATTTTTTACTTAAAAGGGGAAAAAAGTTTTTTTTAAAAAAAAAATTGTAAATAGTATTAAAATTATTAAAATAAAAAATAAATAATATATTATTTAAAAAAAAATAAAATAAATTAAAAATAAAAAAAAATTTTTTAAAAAAAAAAAATAAAAAAAAAAAATTAATTTAATTTTAAAAAAAAAAAAAACCCAAAAAAA
>JAHHUM010002313.1:1114092-1296635 GCA_036173005.1 Crenichthys baileyi
AGCTGTTCTGGCTTGGCGAAGTGTCTTTTTATACAACAATAGGCATTTTTCCAGATTAAGTAGGAATCCTCTAGGTGTGTAGAGTGCCATTTTCTCCCCCAATTTTCTAACGTTGTGCTTTAAAGTACGCAGCTCTGAATTAAAACCCGGGAGCCTGCCTCCTATGAAAATACCCTTTTTTTCAAGGGGGCTGCATTGTCTAATGCATCACGCAATGATGAAGAAACACTATCAAAAGAATAATTTGTGAAGGGCAGAAAAAAAAATTTTTGCCCTCCACTGTGTTTTTTTAGTAATAATGAGGAGATTAAAAATGGGGAAAAATTCTTTAAAGGTTGTTACAGCATCGTCTGATAATGATCTACTATAATGAAAATTTTCTTTCAGGTGTGGGGTACTCGGTTAAATTAAACTCAAAAGGGTTTTAAAAAATGGTCAGACAGGACAGGGTTATGAGAAAATATTGTTATGTCTTTACACTCAAGGCCATATGTCAGCACAAGGTCCAGAGAATGAAGACAAAGGTGGGGAGTTTGTTAATGTTTTGAGCAAAGCCAAATGAGTCTAAGATAGCATTAAAGGCTATTTTTAAGCTATCACTTTCAGTGTCAGCATGAAATTTTTAAAACCCCCACTATAATAACCTTATCTGTATTTAACACTAAATCAGATAAAAGGTCGAAAACCCGACAAAAATTTGAGAGTAAAGGCCTGGTGGACGTTATAAAACAACAAACCCCAAAGTGTTTTTATTGCTTTTGCAATTTGAATGAGGGGAAAAAAAGGATTAAAATTCAAAAAGGAGTTTTAGCAATTGATTGGTCTGGGACTAGTCAAAAAATCGGACTGAAAGATGGTTTCTCCCCTCCTCCTCGCCAGTATTTTGAGGAATGTGAAAATTTAAATAAATTGTAGGAGTTGACTCCTTTATAGTAACATAATCCTCTTGCTGCAGCCAGGTTTCTCTGAGGCAAAATAAATCAATCTGGTTGTCACAAATCAGGTCACTAACTAGCAAAGTCTTTGAAGAGAGAGATCTTATGTTCAGTAGGCCACGTTTAATTGTTTTATTTTTCTTTTTAGTTTGAGTTGTGTTTATTTTTATGAGATTTTCCTGATTTCATCCTTTTAGATTATTTTATAATCTATTCAATTTTGGCCGTGGGCGAGACAATAGGGTAATGGGTGGGTAGCAGTACAGAAGCTGCAGAGGAGTATTAATTATTTAATAAATATCTGACCAGCAGGCGGCACTCATAAAGCATTGAAAAGTCATTCTCAGATGATCAGTTATTACTTGAATATGAAAAATGTAATAAAAGGAAACAGGGATGTTATAGCAAAAGTAATGTACACAGCAGCGGCACACCATGTTTTCCATGTCCTTGATCCCAACACACCTGAATTGTTCAGAACAGGAGTGCAACAAAAGTGTACATGCTTCAAAGACCTGTTGGCTTTCTGCTAGCGTGGTCTTGCTTTTTCTCTGTGTTTTCGCCAATTTAATTGCATGGCCCTTTTTTATTTGGGTCTGATTCTGGGTCTTCCTTCACAACAAAACATATGAGAATGTTACACATTACATAACAAAAATTGAATGTAATTTAGAAATTTATAAAGAGAAATTATTATTCTCATTAAACAACATTAAACAATGCAAATTTGAGGCTCCTAATTGTTACTTTATATAAAACCAAATAAATTTAATTAAAAAAAATCTTACTACATCATTCTTTTCTTTCTATTTTAATTTTTAAAGTCTACAGTGGTCCTACAATATGAAAACAGCAGTTGCTTGAAATCTTAAAATAACATGTTAATGATAATAATAAAGAATTGACAGTTTAGTGATGTGATAACGACAAATGATTATTATTAATAATATTAATATGTTAGAATTATGATTATTGATTAATTAATATTTATCAAGAATTATAATTTAAAATCATAATTTGAAAAATATTAACTTCTTAACCAAAAATCATTACTTATGAATCGAAATCAGAGATGTCCTCTGGTGTTGTAATTATGGCTCAAAGCCCTTGATAATTACAATTAGTAAATTTTTCAGTAATAATTAATAACTATTACTAGATGTCACTGTTTAATCAACCGCTTCACCGAAGGTGGGGGAACTTTGATCTTATTTTGACAGACAAATCACTCTTGCTAAAAAAAAACACAAACGCTTTCTCTTTATCTACGTGAATATTTATTAAATCAACAGCCCTGATACACCTCGCTATTCTGATTAAATAATCTTCACCTAATCAAGCATGCAAATGTTCTACACAAAAGGGGTAAAATAACTAACTAAACAAGATAAAACAACATTGAGTGTGTATGAAAGTCAAACTAACAGTTAATGGCAAAAACAAGGGAAAATACTGGACGAAGCTTTGGGAGCGGCCTCCACCAGGCCGCAGTCATAAAACCCCCAAAGTTGGAGCTCAGTGAAACACAAAGGGTCATAAAACATTTAGGCGGCAACCAGTGGAAAAACACGAAGAGTGAAGACAATGGAACAGTGAGTGTTCCACCATGAGGTTCTAGCAGTCCAACTTTAGTGCAGACTCAGGTGTTCAAACACAGTGAGACACGCACAGCTTCAAAGCGCGGCAGCTTTCAGAGTCCAACAGCAATGAAAGTTTTAATAAGACATTGCATGCACATACAACTTAGAACATATTGGACTATAAGTGGCGATTCTAAATCGCCCTAAAATCCTACTCTATCCTGCCCAAGCTATTTCTAATAGAAATAAAAACAAAACGTGATTACTTGGTGTTGTCTTCTCTGGAGCAGGGGGAGAGGGGGGAGTTTGTTACGCGTCTGTAACAAACTCAAAGATGGCCGGCCTTCCTCCTTTGGCAAAAGGGGAAAAATATGATGGACCGTCAGCAGTCAACTGGAACAAAAACAAAGAGGAAAATTTCGTGTCCTTGGAAAACCTCCGTGGGTTTTTCTTGGGTTTCGTGTGAAATCCATGCCTTCGATCGGTAAAGTAAAGTCTACTGGGCTTCTTATACCAGAAACTTTTTCTCATGAGTTTTGGCCAGTGGGGAGAATTAATGAAAACCCATGTGTGAGTTTCTTCTCCAGAAGGATGCGTGCCTCCGTTGCGTGGTAACTGGTCTTGGTTTCCAGCTGGAAAAACCAATGGTGGGCGTCTCCAGTGTTCTTATATAGTCCACTGTGACATCAGAGTTGCGACGCCCCTTCCTATCAGCTGCAATGCCTGCTTGGAGTTGTGGTAGCAGACCATACTGGGGTATATACAGGGGTTGGACAATGAAACTGAAACACCTGTCATTTTAGTGTGGGAGGTTTCATGGCTAAATTGGACCAGCCTGGTAGCCAGTCTTCATTGATTGCACATTGCACCAGTAAGAGCAGAGTGTGAAGGTTCAATTAGCAGGCTAAGAGCACAGTTTTGTTCAAAATATTGAAATGCACACAACATTATGGGTGACACACCAGAGGTCAAAGGGAAGGAAAAATTGTTGGTGCACGTCTTGCTGGTGCATCTATGACCAAGACAGCAAGTCTTTGTGATGTATCAAGAGCCACGGTATCCAGGGCAATGTCAGCATACCACCAAGAAGGACGAACCACATCCAACAGGATTAACTGTGGGCGCAAGAGGAAGCTGTCTGAAAGGGATGTTCGGGTGCTTACCCGGATTGTATCCAAAAAACATAAAACCACGGCTGCCCAAATCACGGCAGAATTAAATGTGCACCTCAACCCTCCTGTTTCCACCAGAACTGTCCGTCGGGAGCTCCACAGGGTCAATATACACAGCCGGGCTGCTATAGCCAAACCTTTGGTCACTCATGCCAATGCCAAACGTCGGTTTCAATGGTGCAAGGAGCGCAAATCTTGGGCTGTGGACAATGTGAAACATGTATTGTTCTCTGATGAGTCCACCTTTACTGTTTTCCCCACATCCGGGAGAGTTACGGTGTGGAGAAGCCCCAAAGAAGCTAACCACCCAGACTGTTGCATGCCCAGAGTGAAGCATGGGGGTGGATCAGTGATGGTTTGGGCTGCCGTATCATGGCATTGCCTTGGCCCAATACTTGTGCTAGATGGGAGCGTCACTGCCAAGGACTACCAAACTATTCTTGAGGACCATGTGCATCCAATGGTTCAAACATTGTATCCTGAAGGCGGTGCCGTGTATCAGGATGACAATGCACCAATACACACAGGAAGACTGGTGAAAGATTGGTTTGATGAACATGAAAGTGAAGTTGAACATCTCTCATGGCCTGCACAGTCACCAGATCTAAATATTATTGAGCCACTTTGGGGTGTTTTGGAGGAGCGAGTCAGGAAACGTTTTCCTCCACCAGTATCACGTAGTGACCTGGCCACTATCCTGCAAGAAGAATGGCTTAAAATCCCTCTGACCACTGTGCAGGACTTGGATATTTCATTCCCAAGATGAATTGACGCTGTATTGGCCTCAAAAGGAGGCCCTACACCATACTAATAAATTATTGTGGTCTAAAACCAGGTGTTTCAGTTTCATTGTCCAACCCCTGTAGTAGCGGATGACACTGGGAGGTATAGTAGGGAACAAACGGTCCAACAATTATTATTGTTATTATTATTATTAAATCTGGCCAGCGACGGCATTTTTTGTAGCACGTTGTTCCTGGGAAAAATATGGTTTGATTAAAAGAAACAAGATACAGCCCACTCAGAATAAGACAGCTTTTCTTTGGATATATTTTGTGGATCTCTAAAAAAGACCAAGGACTGACACCGGGAAGCAGAGCTGCAGTCCTGCACACATCTCTGGTGCTTTCTACCTGCTGTTACAATCTGAAAACTCCATTGTTAGCATTAAAAGAGGAATACTTTCTACTTCATTATAACGTTGACATTCCTCACACCAAAAGTAGAGAAGGAAGAGCAGCAACTACCCTCTAAAAGCAGATGTTTTCCATCAAGAATTACGAAAAAAACATGTGTTTTTTACTATGTAAAGGTGTTGACAACACTGTAATTGTTAGCTATAATCCGAATTTATTTGAGCCCACTTTGTTACCACAGACCCCCAGAACATGCACCAAAATCATTTTGTTGTTATTTACAGAAAATTGCTAACATTTGAACCACAAACTACAGACTTATTTGGATGAGCGGTAGGTTCCTTTCCATGCTTTTCTGAGAAGCCACAGACTTACAGACACTCGCTAACACACAACGCTGTGCAATATGGGTGCAATATGATCTCTTTAGCCTGAGGCCCTTTATAATCTCTCCTTTGCAGGAGTTTTCCATCTGTAGGAGGTCACAGTTCTTTTTAATCATTAAAACTGACAGGCAGGGTTAAAGGTTTGATCCTGCTTGATTTTTGCTTTTTTAAAAGGATTATGTTATTTCTGATAAATGTTCTCAAGCCCAATAAAAAGAGGGGATTGGCAACAAAATAAAACTGCATTTACTTACTCACAGTTTTCTCTAAGGTGAAAATAACCCTCCAAAGATACTGCAACTCTTATCCAAATTAGACAAATATTCAAATCAGAACATATCTTTTATGGTAGAAAGAAAATCACCAATATAACTTGTGTGCATTCATATTGATATTTTTTAGCAAAAACTTTGGTAGCCATCAATCAGCTCAAAATGTCAGTGGCTTAGATTGTTTTTTAAATCAACACAGAGGGGGCGCTTACCCTAATAAATGATTTAGCAAAGCCTGCAGAACGCAGAACACACAGCATAAAAGGTCGTCCAACCAATGAAAATAGATATCAGTCTGAAAGTAAAAATATTTATCTGAAATTACTATGAGGATGTATTGAAAGTGACATGATGTCAGGATCCGTCAGCATGACTGCCAACTTGTTTCCTTTTAAAGCAGAGTCACAGTATGCACCGGTAGAGTCAGAAAGGTTTCTATTGAGACGGTCAAAAACAAAAGAATGTGGCACCTTTGAGAATCTGGAAATTGTACTCAAGGATGTACCAGACTTATGGGGGTCCACAGTTCTCTTCCTAACATCTAGGCTGATTTCTTTGGATGTTTCCCTGATGGCACAGAAGGAAGCAGTGTGTTTGAGATGTGCCTTAACATAAACCAACACAGGAGTGCCTCCTTCTAACTCAGATGTTGTGAATTAACCTATCAGAGGCTTAAGAGACCATGACATCACCATCCTGGCTTTCCAAAATTATTTAATTTTGGCAATCCTAACTGACCTAAAAGATAACACGTTTAGTTAGATTTAGACAATGGGAATAAAAAAGGATTTTTTTTCTTTATTGTGCGTAAAAATATGCTTTGGACTGTTGAACAAGTCCATATCTATAATTTTACCACTCTTCTTTGAATCACCAAATATACTTTTTTATGCTAATTTATCAGGCTTTTTATTTTTTTCTATTTTATTTTTTCCATTTTTTTATTTGACCTTTATTTATACAGGATAAATTTAACTTTTAAGAAAGAGCTGTTCCAACACTATATTATATCATATCTGTTTTGTCTCTTTTTGCACATGAAATCTCAGTGCTGGTGCTGTGATGCTTTGAAGGTGGGACTAAGACAATTTTTACTCATCAGTGTTTGACTTATGACTGCAGAAATACTTTTGAACTTTACACCAGGATTCTTTTCTAGGTTGTTTGATTTAATTCATATGCATATTACCTAACAAGTTACTTGGTTGCTTTGATGCTGAATTTGAAATCTGTATTTGAAGCTAAGTTATCATCTTTCTTGTGACACTTTGAAATTCAGTAATCTATGTTTCATTCCTTCTGGCTCTTTTGATAGAGGTGAGTTGACAAGGATTAAAATACAAAACTGTACACACTCCAAGCGGCAAGTGACATTGAAGAGCAAAACCATAGGTCAAAAAAATCAAGTGAACTGGCAGATGATAAAAAGCTTTAAATTGCCAAAGAAACTATAGAAGACATTACTATTCTCATCTTTTCAACAGATACAGGAAAAGATTATTGGTAAGGCATTGAGAGACTGCGTTAAAGCTACAATCACTGGTCCAATATAGACAGATAGGTTGCAGCTCATAGCTATTAATAGGAAAGTTAACTACTCTGCATTATATGTTAACTCTGCCTCGAAAGTTTTCAGCAATTTAGCTGAACAAAAGACCAACTCTCTTATTCAAAAAAAGTAATTAATTTGCTTTTCATTGTTGCTATGTAGCACAATAGTCACTGCTGTCCCCAGTACAGAACATTTCCATGCTCACTGCTTGCATCTCTATATATTTTAGGTCATTTCTAAATCCAGATGTTTTTCTGTGTGAGAAGATCTTAGTAATTTAAAGGTCTTTTTGTTTGAGGTTCAATGTTTCCTCCCCAGAATGACAGAAACAGCAGCAGCACATTTCTTGGTGTGTGAAGCTGTTACTCCCTGGTCCACTGTGGCTGATCTGGCCCTTAAACTGGACCATTTGATTTTATGTGTAGACATGAAGCAACGCCCCATTCCCATCTGGATGTGTCTTTGTGCTGTCACGACCTTAAATGACACTCAAACAAGGAGGACTGATTTCGTTTTCAGACAGTAATTAGGGATAATTGGTTCGTTTCTGTGTTTTTAATATTAGGTTTTGTAAAAGTTGTTGAGTGTTTCTGAAATTGGTTCATGCTCATGATCACAAGTACTTTCCGTTTTAAAGCAAGTTTCCCACTGCAGTGTTTGAGCAAGGCAACAGTCTTCCTTGAGATGAGTCCCCTGTTGGCCTTAATCTGGCTCTGTTTTTAAAACCTAAATTTTATAACTGTGGTTCACAAACCTGCCAACATGAATCACTGCCAGCAGCAAAGGTTCACTGCATTTTAGATGGTTAGCAAACTCACATTTACACTAAGTGCTTTGCAAAAACCTTGAAGGTTTGCAACCACAGACCTCGTATTTTTGGGGATTTTAGGTGATAGGCAAACACAAAGTTGTGCATATTTGTGAAGTGGAAGCACATTTTCACAGTTTGCTACAAGCCATGTAAAGGACAACCATGTGGACAAAGGTATTCTGGTCATTTGAGGCCACATTCTCTAAGCACATTATCCCCACAGTGAAACTTGGTGGTGGGACCATCATGCTGTGGGGGAGGGCTTTTTTTTTTAGCAGGGACTGAAGAACTAGTTAGATTTGTTGAGAAGATGGGTAGAGCTATATTTAGGTCAATCCTGGAGGAAAACCTGACAGAGGCTGTAAAAGACTTGAGAATGGCACAGAGGTTCACTTTATACAGGACATTGACCCTAAACATCTAGCCATAACTAGTGGAATGGTTTGGATTAAAGCATATTCATGTTTTAGAATGGCCCAGTCAAAGTCCAGATCTAAATGTTGGGGTTATTAATCTGACAATATTATTTAATATGTAATATTAATATTTTATCAAATAATATTTCGGTCTGTTAAGGGTTGTCCTGTGAATACCAGCCCAGTAAGGCGATGGTATTAGGACAAAATTGAAAGGTGTGAGCCAAGCTCTGACATTATTGAACAGCATAAACTCTGCACACACATGGAATGAATTCAAACAATTTCTTAAAATACAAGAATTTATTAACAAACATAAGTCAACTCAAAGTCAAACATATTTCAATCAACAAACTCTTTACTATGCTAAAACAATCCAACTAAACTACCAAGCAGAATTAAAGAGTAACGAAGACTAATGGGCTATGTATAATATAAACAAGTTGATTAAAGATGATTGAAAATCATGACCAAATGAGTGATGCAACATTACCATGTAATATTTATGTTTGAGAACCAGGGATTATCTTGAAGAATCTGGGAATGAAGTTAAGTTAGTCTTGGAACTAACTTAGGCAATAGTCAGCAAACGTTTAGACAACCATTCTCAATGCAAAATCAGATAAAATATAATTTTTATAAACTAATGTTTTAAAGAATGATCTTCTGGATAAAACCAACCTTCTGGATGACTAATTCTCAATGGTGTCTAATTAGTTGCCTTTATTCGTTAAAATAATATTTAAAGAAATATTATAAAGGGGATATTTGCAAAAAGCCAAATATTTCTGGAGAAATAGGGCTTAATGGTGTTCACTTAGTTATCAGATTTAGTAAAATAATGTTTAGGGACTATTATTCACTAACTTGAAACTAAACCTTTCTGTTAAATACTCTGTAGCAGCAAGCACGTGTTCTTACCGATTAGCAGTTGAGCTAACAAAAGAAGCTGATAGCTTAGCACCAGAAACAAACACATACCTTTACAATATCAGGGGTTAATGTAAGGGTTAAAATGCATAAGTGTGGATGGCGCGTTATGATCAACCTTCTGTTTAAAAATCACCCTTTTAATAAAGTTTGGCGGGACTTTAAAAAAAAAAGTCAAGCAATGCTGGTACCTTAATTCCCCGGTTCGTGAATGAATACCGGATACACAAACAGCAATTCATTCCATACTTAACTTTGCATATGATCGGTGATCGTATGACACTCTTGGATCCAGTTTGAAGAGTTTATGTCTTTTTGCCAGCAAAAGAAATTAGCGCGCTTGTCCTCCCTATCCGGTCCTTCTGGGAGGCAGTGTGGAAGAGGTCGGCTTGTTGGAGAGGGGGTGCTCTTATTCAGACAGTGGCATCATGGGAAGTCTGCTGCTACCCCCCTTTCCTCAGTTGCTGGAAGTCAGTTAAATGCTATTTATTATGAAAATTCCAGAAGAGTTTGTACCGGAGTTTTAATGTTGAAATCCATGGCTGGGTCCCAACATTAATTCATACTGGAAAGCTGTGTTAATCTAACTTTGAAAACTGTGATTCACAGACATTCTCTATACAATTACTCCACACTTTTCAGATTTTTGTTTGTAAGAAAATGTTTAAAACAATCCAACTTCTTTCTACTTCACAACAATGAACTGCCTTAAAATCCCAGTAAAACACATTATAATTTGTGGTTGTAACGTTGAAAAATGTAAAAAAGTTCAAGGTGTATGAATGTTTTTGCGAGAACTTCCCTCAGTTGTTTTTGTAGATCAGTCAACAAATTTTTTAATGCAGTGGGTAATGTAAGATGCCAGGTTTACATATATTCATAAATATCACACATTCACAACTTCAGATTAAACATCCATTAAAGAACGCTTTTTTGTGTTCTTACTGCAGCTATAAACCAGACATTATGTTTGCTGTTTACTGACTGTTGCTGCATCACTGACAGGTGCAGATTTTACCAGGCTTTAACACTTGTAATATCGCTGCCATAAAGAGAGTACCTGTGTCCCAAATATTTGCTATGAACCCTTTCACATTCGTTTGGTCACATGTTAAATGCTTCTTGTATTCAATGCGCAGAGCATTAAAGTTACTAAAAAATGCAGCGGTATTTGCTCAAAATGAATTAAATTACAGCTGCTGATCTATCCTAAGTCTAACTGATACAAAATCTAACTGACCTTTATGAATCTATTTCCAACCATAACATCACGTTTTCTTTACATTTGAAATTCAGAAATGTATTTCAGTGAGTTGAATTAGGGAAAAATATTTTTCACACCATAATAAATCCAAGGTTAAAACTAATTTCTCTTTGTGATGACTCCAACGAAGTGAAACAATGTCTTTTACAGTGCTGCCCTCTAGTGAGATGACTGATTGATGATGCAAATTACTGAAATGAAGCAACTGTGCAGAGCATCACCATCACTTTCATAGATGCCTTAAAGTAAAAAGCACACTGACAGTTTAAAATTTTCATATTTAATTTATTTAGTTTTTATCATAGATCTCATTACTTTTTTATGGTTAACATACAGCCATTTGTATAGAGAACAAATAAGATTCAGTTTTCAATTAACTTAGAAATTTACACACTTTGTTGTGACCCCACACAGGAGAAAAATAACCTTTATTCAAAAGTATCATCTCTCTTTTGTTGGAGTTTTTTTTGTCCTCCTGCTGGAGAAAAGGTCCTTTTTATCCATTCCTTTTTCTGTTTGTTTGGATCAGCGGATATAGAGGCGAGGGAACACCTGAACAGACTGGCACAATGATGAGCTGAACACTAAACGGCACACGCAATCACTATGTTTCCACTCACGTCTGCATACTGTACAGCAACAAAATAATCTCTCTCACACTCATGTAGACATCCACTGTTCCTTTCAAGACCCATTAACTATAAAAAAAGACCCAAAAAATGATCCAGGGACCAGCAATAAAAAAAACAAAAAGAAAAAACTTTTTCTAAACTTATGGTCAGTGCAAGGGAACATCACAATATAAATTCCTTTCTTTTCCTTGTCAACCTGCTCTTATTTAGCTCATAACGAGCAGGAAATAAGACAAGAAACTGTAACTCCTTCAATTTCATCACAATTTGAGAGCATCCAAACTGTTGCACTAACATTGTAAACAGCATTTAACTTTAGAAGAGCAGATGGTTAAATCTGGCAGAGCAGTGGGAGGGAGGGGAGGATTATACCTGGCGAGGATCCCTGTTAGTCGATTGGCCATAGACAGCACTCTGGCCTGAGAGCATGGGACCGGGTGGCAGCGCTGTGCCGAGTGCCAGTCTTCTGCCAGAGTTGGACTGTTAATGTGTGTGAGATTTCTTCCAGTGTCAGTTGTGCATTTTTCAAGCTCAAAGAGGGAAGTAAGGTCAAGGGAATGTTTATGTTGAGTATACAAAGTGACATGCAATGTGTCTAATAGTGGTTACTGATTAAAATTAGACCAAGTGTGTAGGGGTGTGTGTGTGAGAGTGACATGATGCAAATTATGCTTTAGTTTGCAGCAAGAAAAAATCCTCCTGAAGCATCATCATATTCTAGATTCTATGATTCAGACAAACTTACTACTGCTACTTGTGTCAGGAAAAAAAACAAGTTTTGATTATTTGATTAATTTAATTTTTCCAATCAAATTGTTCATATATTACATAATTTACCACATAATTTAAAGAAAATACTTTTTCTCCCTGTAGCATATTGATTTTTCTGGAGCCAAAAGGACCTCAGAAGACACCAGCTCAGGCGCCTTTGGAGGAGTTCGCCCATTTTCTGGTTCCCTCCAGTGCTCTGCCATTTCATCCCTTCCTACTTCAGTTCTGAACCTGTAAACAAATCATTTCATACACCATTGCGTATGTTTATTTTTCTTTGTAGTTAGGCATTTTTAACATAAACGGAGGTTTAATGGTTATAAAAATGCTGCAATCTCACAAATGATTTAATTTTATATTGTTTCTTGAAAACTTTGTATTACAACCAATTTCTATTTAATTTTGCCTCTGATCCCAAATTGGGTCAGTGGACTCTTAAGAAATATGACAAATTGTGACACCTGATAAAATCAAAATAACTCTGAGAGACATCCTGATGGTGGTTATTATTTATTCGAGTTATAAAAACACATTGTTTTGAAGTTGATTATTAACATATCATACAAAATTACTTTAATTTGTCTGTTAAAGTGAGCAAAAAAGTCCCCCCCGAGGGGCATAAATTGATGCATGGTCAGCTTGAAATGTCACCTGGTAGATGGCTCCATTTTATAACTGGAAAAGTTACCAAATGGAAAACAGGTGAAATGACCAGTACTGGGTCAGGTTTGTTTACATGCTGCATCAGGTCTCAATGGGTTGAAATCAGATTTAAAATAAAATTTTGGAAACCTGTAGCATTATTGCTGGGGCTGGGCTAAAGGAAACCTCATTGGCTGAATAAGTTAAGAAGAAGAAAAGCAATATTAAAGTCATCACAAAGAAACTAAAATAAATTAAAACCCTGTTTAAGATCCATAACGTACATTATATGAATAGCTCTTGTCAAATTTAAACAGCATACACACCCCCAAATATAAAGACATGTATGTATGCATAAAGAAAAAACAAAACCACATCCTTCCAATAAGGTGCAAAACATGATTTTGCAGGCAGTAGAGATGTTAGCATGCGACAAAAAAAACATGGAAAGATTTCCTTGACATCTTTATGCATCTGGAAGGAGAACAGGACACAAACAGCAACTTTGTGACAGAAACTGATCTTAACGAGGGTATTATCATCAGTATCCTGGGTTGTTTTTGAAAAAAAAAAACTGGGGTTTCTTCTTTGTGTGTCACACAAGGTCGAGTCTTCACAACAATCACATACCAGTGAGGGCACAAGTGCAGACAGTAGTCAGAGTAAAAACAAACAGAGGCTTTACTGTTATAGAGGCCTTATGAGTTTGACGTGTGTCTGTGTACATGCTGGGTTCATTTCTGCCATCTGTAGCTGAACCTCTTCCAAGAAAACATAAAACATACCCAAACAGATATAAGCAATGGATAAATCGAGTATTAACGGGCTGCTAAAGACAGGGCTTAGGAACGTCATCATTCAATCGCATCCAAACAACCAATGAACATTAAAGACAAAGCTGCCAATTAGATGAACTTACAAAATAAAGTACAAAAAGTGAAAATGTAAAAAAAGAAACACTCCCCGTCTGTTTCCTAACAAAAACTCTTATCATAAATATGTAAAAATGAAAAAAGGCCCAGAATAAAACACACTTTAGCTGACTGCATAAAAAAAACCTGCAAATCAAAACCAAAACAAAAGTAGACCACAAATGTAGAAAGTCTGGTATTTCAGCAAAAAATCCCTCCCTCTTTCCATATCTGTTTTTGATTGTAGGGTAGTCAACCCCCCTCCAGAGACTCACTTCCTTACTTTTCTGTCCCCTCCCCTGCATTCGCCTTTTTCCTAACCCCGCCACCCTCTCTACCTCAGTCACTCTTCAGGTCAGGCTGCCACAGGAACAAGTTTGCAGGGAGGTTGAGATTATGAAGTAGATTTAATGCAAGTGAAACAAAAGTGTTAAACAAAACCAACAAATCTTCCTACATAGACATTATAATGCCAACAATCAGTCCAAACCTTTATTGGGTTTTCTGGTGAAGATGTGCCAAAAGCCTTAAATTAATTATATATTATATATATATATATATATTATATATATTATTAATCTCTTGTAGTAGAATAATCATAAACTGAAAAAAACAACTTTTGAGTAAATTTATTATATAGAAAAAATATTCCACATAAAGATGTTACAAAATCCCTGGCACCACAATTATTGTCCTTTAAATTCTTAAAAAAACTAAAAACATCAGGAATCATTTTCTATTTAGCACTTTCCTTTTTTCTGTTGAGTATGGGTCCAAGAATTATTAATTGGTAATTCATGGAACCTGTTACACTGCTGCATTACTGTGACAAGGCCCATTGATATTTAGGCCACTTCTCGAACTAGGAAAGACAAGAAAAACATCCCCATCTATTGTCAGCCTAAATGGCGATTAATGTTTTGCCCAAATGGCCCAAATCCACACAAGCAAAACCGACCAAATCCTTCATTATTCATGGATGAGAACAGGTTCATCAAAGTATGGGCACAGCTGAGGGTACTGATCCAATTCATCTAAACAGTGAGCAAAATACCTGAATTTAAAAAAATCCCTGTCTGTCTCCTACCCTTAATAAGTCATCAGTCAATCTCATCTCCCTCACCGAACTGCAACCAGGTGTTCACCGGTCCCTCCGCATGTGTGTGTCACTGCGTCCATCTGTCTCTCTGCTGTGTCACTCTGACTTTCATCATGTTTTTTTTATCATCTGCTGTGTCACAGCATATGAAGCTCTGGACCTGATTTGCCTAACACCCAACCCAAAGCCAAACAATCTGTTGTGGAACACATTCAGAAACGCGAAGACTAACAAACACATACCAGAAATTCCAGACATCCGTATGGTAGAAGCTGACGTGTTTGCAGAGGAGCAGCTTCCCAGTCACAAGCACTAAACCCTGAACGGCTCGTTGATTTAATGAGTTGCGTCACTCAGGTGAATATGCTTTCACTGATGGAGAAAATTAGCTGTTTTAACCTTTACCACCAGTTGGCTGTGTTTTTTAACCCAACTTGATAGCAATTAATTAATTTAATTATAATCAACCTTAAACCTTAAAAAGAGGGCTTGTTTAGGAAAAAGTCACTTTTTGACATGCTAAAAGCCTTGTGGATCTAAATATCCCTTTTCACCTTTAAAGGCATCTAATCATAGTAATAGTTTTATCAATTAAAGGGGAACTTCTTGTGCCTTCTTGTGCCTACTCCAATCTCCAAAACATCATGGCAGTTTATGTGAATGCCATATTATGAAACATTAGCAGTTGTCATGTTCGCATTAGGCAATAATTCAGAGAAGCTGATGATTATTACCACAACAGGGGTATATATTCGACAGTAAAGTATAAATATAACTTTTCTCTTTGGCAACAATAGGCACTATAACTGAATAATGCGGTACGAACCACTTTAGGTTTACTCAGTTATCTAATATTTGTCATAATTATCTTTTATGACTCAGTGAAAAACTGAGTCGTAAAATTGCACTACTGAAACTTTCATTAATAAAAAACTAAATTCAATTCAGAGTTTCCATATGGCACAAGGTAACAAATACTATAATCTCAAGACACTTGGTGAAAAAAATCCTGTTTGTACACAGAAATATAGCCATTTACCTTACAGTGGAAAAGAGAACTCCCCTTTAACAGGAAGAAACCTTTAGCAGAGCCTATTTCTTTACTTCTGTCCATGTCTTGTAAAAACTCTACATTCCATATTATTTATTTTGGTTTGAGGTGGCATTTCTCAGGCTTACAGTCTCTCTTTGCCAGTGCAACCTGTGCTTACAATGACACACTGGTGGAGGATTGCACAAGGGTCCTTATGTAGGTAGGACGTTACCCTCAAAAGGTGAAAATAAAAGCAACATATTCTGATTAATACTTCCATTTCAATTTACAGTTTTCAAGAGGGCTGGACATCTAAAGAGCCAAATGCGGCTCACGGGCCTCAGAATGCAGGTCTGACGTACAACATTATAATACATAATATTTTAAATCTTCCATCCACAGTAAGCACTTAACACAGAAGGACCATTGGTGGAGCAGCACCTCCTACCTACATTCTCCATGAAACAATTGTTGGATTTTTTTCTATATAACCGCCCAATGCAAACATGACAGGTTTAAATGTACATAAACTAGCCTTTGGATAAACTGCTTTGGCATTTTTTAGATCAGAGTTGGTTAAAAATGGCAGGAGTTTGTTTTGGTCTTGGCCCCTCCTGGGTTGGTCATTAGCTTGAGCCTCAAGCTGTGACAAATATTATTAGCTTAAAAACGTTCGACAGAAGCTCACTTCAAAAATCCTCATGTACCCTTTTAAATACATCAGCAGTAGGAGTGTTTTATTCTATTTGCATGTGAGAGAAATTTAAGTAATGTGCCAAACAGCGCAAACGTTATGGGTCTACAATGATGTTAAAAACTCGTCTGAAAGTCATTTTGTGACTGAGCTCCAGTTTTCAATCCATGTTGACACATTGATGCAACTGTCAGATTAGGTGATGTGACTCATTTTTCTGTATGTGACTTTTCCCCTTTTAATCTCAGCCTTAATCAAGGCTTCTTAAAGTTTATGATTTAGAAATCTCATTCTGATGTTGATGAAATGTTAATTCCACACTTTTCAAACCCAAATAAAAACCGCTGAAGAAAGACAAAAACAAAAGTAATGACTTCAACAACAAACTTGAGAATGTACTCTATTAAAAATCTAGTCCCTTTCCTTGATGCCCCCTGCATTCAGCTCTCTTTTTATTTCCATTCCTCTGGCTGCCAATTTTTTTTTTTTAGTAAAGATCAATTAGTGGATGCAACAATGCTGAAAGGAGACCAGAGTCATGTAGGAATGTCGGCCGAGTGCGCAGCCAGCCAATCAGATGCACTTCAAGAGCAAAAACAGATGGGGGGGTCAACACAGCCCTGGATGTCATCTAAGCAGAATGTGCACATGTGCTGAACTCCACAAACATATTAAACGTATTGTGGGTTCAGAGATTGTAAAGAGTGGGTTGTTTTTTTTTTATTTGTCCTTGTGTTCAAATACTGTGCAAGAATATTCCCCACCCACCTCAATCACTCACAATTTTGTCAGAGAAAATACAAGATGTTGGACTAAATTCAAGAAAATCTGGCCAATATCCAACTGCTAATAATGAACCAAAAGTATGCCTGCATATCACTTACAATCTAAGTTTAGATACCTCGGGTTTCATACTTTAAATTCCCATTCCCTGTTGCTAATATCAATAACTGTAAGCAATCAAAGCTTGCAGAGAGCTGTTTCCTAGCAACTCCAAACCCCTCTGCAGCAGGATCACTCGGTCTTCTCTACAGTTTTGCATTTTATGCTTAATAAATCTGTTCTAGTCAACAGAATCAAGGAGCCACATTTATTTCAGCAGAAACCTGATAAGAAGAAATAAAAACATAAAGCTTGCATCTTTGGTAAGACATTTGTCACTTAAGCTGGATATACTATGAAATCCTAATGACCTAAATATGCTGTAGACATAGGCTGCATCTCATTTGTTTACTTTATTTAATCCCTCTGGGGATTCATTGGTTAAAAATTTTTTTTTCTTAATTTCCCTGCACTGTTTTACCACAAACTAATCTGGATTCAGATCAAATCTAAATCTTAGAGGTTCAAATGTTTGTATTTGGCTGGATTTACATGATGGTCTCAACAGTCAGATTTCACATATGTTTTTTATTCTCAGTTATTCTCAAATGTTTGTTTTTTTGTCACAGCCTCCTCCATCTCTTCAGTTTTTCATCTGCTCATTTGTTACAAAGTGCTAATTGCGATATAGATGCAAATTGATGTCTTGGTGAAGACAGGTGAGAAGCTGTGAATTTCAAAATGAAGAAACAAGGAAGGAGACTGTAACAGTCAGTGGTACGTAGAATTAACCAGTGTAATGTTTATTATTTTCAGGTATTTTATTTAAAAAAAAAAGTCTTTAGGATAAATGTGTTTTCCTAAAGACCCAAATTTTCATTCTGACTTGGAGGAAAATATATGGCACTCAAAACATTTAGAGGACTAAATGAATATCTTATAATATTAATTAATAGAGAAGAAGAATCCTAGGTTCCTTTTTCACACAGTGGCCAGTCTACCACAGTTACAGCTCTGGTGAGTCACGCATTTCTATTTAATCTGAGTTCTTTTTATTACTGTAAAGAAAAATCATTTGCAAAGCAGCATTTTACTCTTCAATAGGACAGAACAAGAATAATCCTAGCTTTGATTTCTAATGCAAAGTCTGAGGTCTGTTGAGTCTTCATCTGGAAAGTGAGTTCATCATTGATTAAGAACCCTCTTTGTAAGGTTAGAACAGAGATAAGTCTTAATAGGAAACAAGAATCCTAGGTTTCTCTTTAGTATGGTGGACAAACTAACAGTCATAGCTCTGCTCGCCCATTCCTTAGGCTCTTAGAGACTTTTTTATGCAATTCTTTAGAAATAAAACAGTTTCTACTAGAAATAAAATTCACAACCTCCTTCCAAACATGTCAAGTATTTTAATACAAAGTAAGGCAGCCTCAGAAGACGTTAGAGCCTAATTCATGCACCACTGGCATCCACTCCACTGAATTAACCCCCCTTTTATTTAGTCAATTTAATTTACTTCAGCTATTGTAGGCATTTGCTTTAACTATCAGATGACACAAGTGTCTGATGTGGTTTATTGTGCCGACATGCAGGCATGAATTTTCCCCTGGAGAACTTCTGAAGAACAAAGTATGTGTGCCTTGTTGTAGAGATATAAGAGCTCTATAAAAAACGCTGAGTTGAGTAATGGTCGTAAAGACTCTGCAAGACTTTGAGAGATGTTTAAATACATCCACTCTCATTAAATTTCAGCCTCGGGACTGTTTATTTCTTTACCGACTTGAGGTTTGATTATGATAAAATAGGACAGCAACTGGCGAGCTTTGCGATTACACTGTCCGCACGCATAAAAGTCTCGGTGCTTTTAACATCTGCTGAGTAGCCACAATCTGTAGAAATGTCCTTGAGTGAGACAGATCCTCCAATTTGAAGAACGGCGTTTTTTTAAAAACAGAAACCACTGCAAGCCCAGTGAGGCGGTACAGACCGCCCTCAAACATAAATTTATCCCGGCTGGATCTGTCGCTGCTTTATAGATTTTGTTTTACAGGGATGACGTACTGCTCCTTTCATTTGGATGGGTTTAATTTCATCACTGCGATGACTCTTCTTCACAGTGAAAAATCAAACCCTGCCCCCACTTCCTTACAAACATGTTTCACACAATAAGTCTGGACAGCTGTGAAATGTCTTTCTGCTTTACAAGCTGCTTCACTATCCCTTGTGTTGATCTATAGGAGAAAGGTTTTAAATCCGTGTTTTATTTGCATATTGCTCCACAAATGTGGTATCTACGCTGCTCCTCATGCATATCATACGGATACAGGCATAAATCAAAGAAAAACTGTAGCAAAAACAGGAGGCATGTACCCACGACTTGTCAGTATTTAGGCCCGGTTCTGCACACAGAGTAAAGAAGAGCAGTGTTCTGTAACTTCTGGGATTACTGGTCCTCTGTACTCCCTCACCTCTTGAACTACCAGGCTGCTGTCTTTGTGGTGACCACAAGCTGTTAAGAGATCTCAGGCACTGCCATGGCGATAAGGGGAGAAACTAGCCAAGTCTAGAAACCCCAGATTGTCTCTGTGAACAACACCCCTGTATAGCTTAGGCTGACATGGCGGTTGTACTCAAAGACCCACAAATGCATGACAATATGCAAACATTACCACTGTTCACCAGATGTGCAGCCCAATGGCAGCAGGCTGGGAGCAGCGTGTTAACTTGGGTGTTAACTTGAAGTCAATTCCTCCTGTCAGGGTGTAAGCACAAATACTCACCCCCGGTCCTTGATGCGGACAGTCTTGTGGATACATTTCTGAGATGAAATTAACTGTAATGCAAAACTTTTCTTTCCCACTTTTAAACAAAAATACCACAGAGAGACAGCAGTGACTGCAGTGTGAAACCAGAGATGTAGAGGGAGAAGGTAGTTCTTATTTGTGTTGTAATAAGTTAACAACAGTCAACAACTGCGCATTCTTAAATGACTCAGATCTGTATCAGGGTCATGCCTGTTCATCATCAACCTTTGTCAAAAAGCAAGAAACCAAAAATCTAATTTAGAAATAAAAAGCACCCCACAATGAGTTGGTCATCTGATTTCAAATCCTGTTTGGAGCCAATTTCTCTGCAGCCTCCCTAGAATTAGATGGTTGATACTAACACCAAACCCCTAACAGCTGCTGCTGCTGCAGGCCATGATGCCATCGAAGCAGCAGCACAGAAACATAAACAACCATCATTGGCCTTCTGGCTAATCTCATTTTCTCCACCCTGAGCAAAGAGGCAGTCTTGACTGCAATAATCTGAGCCAACATCTCGTTTCCAAGTCAAATCACAACTTCAACAGCAAACCTTTGCTAGGTTCGGATTTAATAAAATTCAAAACGGCTCAGATTTTTTCCCCTTGAAAAAGATCTCACCTAAAACTTAAGTGAGCATTATCTGTATAGGCCCAAACAAGTCCTAAAAAACCTCTAAGTGGAGCTCATTTCCTTTTTAGTTGGACTCTTTCTCGTAAAGGTTTTATTTGTGCTTTGTAGCAATGTAAACATCTCTGCCACGATTTCCTCACCCTTGACAATAAACTCCACAGACCCTAAAATAATGTTAATTGAAGTGAGGTTCTGATGGTTCTTATATCCCACCAGGTTAGGTACAAGTTTATTTTGTTGTTACGTGTTTCACCCAATAAGATCAATGGTGGCGCACCACCTCCTACCTCCATTTCCCACGTAAATATTTATCAGCCTCTTTGTAAATAACTGCCCAGTGCATAATTGATTATAGTTTAAAGGGTAATAAAATTTTGCCTAGGCCCCTCTTGGACTAGCCACAAGCTTCCACTACAAGGACCAGCTGATTTGGACGTATACTAAATGAAAATGCCAAGAAAGCTATTTACAACAGGTAAGCAATTATTCATGCCCCTAACCTGCATTGGAGTTTTATTACACTTAGAAAAGTGCATCAAATTACATCCTGTCAGTGGATGTGTTTATAGAGCAAAATGGTGGGAGGCCTTAGTTTTGATGCATTTTAAAAAGGTGGAAAATATGAAAATTGGCTGATTCAAATCTCTAGCTGACTGATTGGTGCATTTTCTAATAGACACTTAATGAAAATAATAGGGGCTAATTTCAGCTCATTTGACTTAACACCGGAAGATAAAGAAATTAAAGAGTGTAAAAATGGAGAATGAGAGAAACAAAATATAAAATAAAGAGATAAGTAAGGAAACAAAGGAAATGCTCAGAGGTGCCACAGGCAGACATTCAAAGATTGGCACCGGCGCATAAAGACTCATTCACAGGACTTCTAATGTTCAGACACATCTATGCACTGCTGACTGATGTAAACATCCTCGCTGTTCACCATCATTCGTTTTTTGTTTGTGTCCAAGGAAAACTCAGCTGTCCCAGCTGCTAAACAGACAGATCTGAAAACTAAAGTGTGATCTTCCCGCAAACTTTCTTGACTGTTCCCTGATGGGATAAAAAGATTTTACTGAAATCTGTCTGTAAGCTCTGGGAAACATACTCCCACTCAGCACAACCATCCATGTGGTATTTAATTTTATTTCCACACTTTTTCCTTCATAACCCTTCTTCACACGCATTGATTTTGTTCCTTCCCTTCATAGTTCAAGCAGCACAAAGACAGAGCACACACACTATTTACAACCACACAGACGAGCTTAAGGTGCATGAACATGAATGTGAGCAGGAACCTGTGACACTCATTTGGCTGTAGGTACACTCAGCAGACCTTAAAAAAGGCCTTAATGTTTTACTTCTGAACATGCATCTGGCTCTGTAAGGTCACCAAATATGACAGGAAGACATCAGAGGGTGAGGGTTGAACACAGAGCATCTGCCAGGCTGTAAACTTCAGTGAAAGCAAACAGGAACACACAAAAAAACGCTTGTTGCTTCCCTGGCTTTTTTTCTTAGGCTGCTCTTGTGTCACAGAGCCCAAGTGTGTCCAGTGGCAGATGAGATACAAAGGAAGCGGGCAAGGAGAAAAGCTTGGCCTCTCCCTATAGTCAGGGAGCGATGAGGAAACCATTGATTTTGTTCATCCAGTGGTTCCATTCTCCAAGCTCTCCTAGTAAAACCATATTCAATGTGATTCAGTGTCCCCTTTTTAACCCCAAAATGCTTTTGTGAGATTTTAAATCTCTGCAACATCTTCGTTGTCTGTGGATTTTGTTCATCAGTATCAGCCCACCTCCAGAGCTCAGTGCGAAGGCCTCACATGGGCACTATTTTTAGGTATTTTCTCAAACTTGATCTCCTAGATTTCATTCAGTCTGGACTTGTAAGGGTTCTCTAGAAGGTATTGATACCTTTTACGGTCCTCCAGCATGCACTTCGGGGCGTACATGTGCTCTTTGTGGTCTGCAGGGGGATATTCCTGTACGGAGCCATCAAACCAGCCCCCTGTCCGGATCAGCTCCCGGATATAGTTGAGGTCACGTTTGTCTTTGTAGTCCCCCCATCTGGGGAAATCCCCGTTCTGTGCTGACACCAGCTTGAAGTATATCCCCTCAGGCGTGAAGCACCAGGAGCAGTGCCAGCCGGCGAAGTGGAAGGGGCTGCCTACGGACCACTGCACCAAAATGTGGCCCGTGTCGTTCTCGTACTTGCGGAAGCCAGGCATGGTGTAGTATTCGCGGCGCCGCAGCTTGATGCCATCGCCATCGTAGACATCGCGAAGCATCCTCAGCGTGCAGCCAGACACCACCTCTAGAGTCCCGAACTGCTTCCAGAAAAAGCCATACAAAGACTGGAGAAAGAGAGAAATGAGAATAAAATCAAACTTACAAACAACTGCCAAATAGTTACTATAATTTCACACAACTCTGCGCTGTAATGCTGCTACCTTTCGCATGTGTATGGCGAACGGTTCTGTCCAGCCATCAAACAGTTTGAGGAAAAGGAGGCCTTCCTGTGCTGGGATCTCATCTGCGTCATTGATGACAAACACGTCGTCGGATCTAGCACCCTTCACCCTGGACAAGCCGTTGCGCGTCAGGAACGTACGCAGATAGTCATCGACTATCCAGCCATCTTGTCGGCCCCCGTCTGGGAAGTGGTCTAGGAACACGTAGAGGATCTTGTGACGGATGTAGTCGTACGTACCATTAAGAAGGAGACGCAGGAATCTAGGGAGACATATGGAGAAATTATCAAAGCTAATTTTACTATTTCCAATGTTGTTAACTTCTAAGCATCTTCAATTTTCAAACCAGAACCACTTATTGGACTGTTTGTCAGTTTATCATTTAGAACTTACAGTGCCTTATTTATCTATTCAAATTGGATTTAATGTGATAGACCCACAAAAAGTAGAGCATAATTGAGAAGGCAATTGAAAATTATACATTTTTAAAAGTTTTTTTTACAAATAAAAGTCTGAAAAGTGTGGTGTGTATTTGTATTCAGGCCAACTGAGTCAACATTTTGTGGAACCACCTTTTGCTCCAGTTACTGCAGTAAGTGTCTTGGGGTAATTTTTTTTTGCTCCTTTTTCTTTGCAAATAGCTGAAGCTCAGTCAGACTAGATGGACATCATCTGTAAACATCGATTTTTTTAAGCCATTCCACAGATTCCTAATTGAAGTTAGGTCTAGGCTTTGACTGGGACATTGTAACACTTGAACATCATTTGATCTAAACTCAGGGTGTCTGATATTAGAGAAACATGACATTGCAGTAGTAACCAAATATTGTATCCGAGCAGTCTTTAAATTGTTATACTTCGATAGTGACTGCAATTTTATACATTGCAGCTTTAATCAAAACCATGTGTAGCTCTGGCTATAAGTTTAGGGTCATTGTCTTACTAGAAGGTAAACCTCAGCTACAGTCTCAAAACTTTTGTTTTCTTCCACAGCTGTCCTGGTCTTCTTATGGTTCTCGTTCAGCTACAACATTCTTCTTCCCACATTTCCATAAAGACAAGATGTGTGAAGTTTACGATTACTAATTTCAACAGATTCCTTAACATGAGCTGCAGATCACAACAGCTCCTCCAGGGTTAATATGTGCTCTCCTTACTTGGTCGGTCACTCTGGGTGGATGACCATGTCTTGCTAGGTTTGCAGATATGTAATGCTCTTTTCTTTTTCAGCGTTCACTGCCATGTTTAAAGCTTGTGACATAGTTATAGAACCTTGCTTTACAGTTTATCCCTAACCTGTCTGGTGTGTTCTTTGGTCTTCATGACGCTTTTTGTTCACTGATATTCTCTAAAAAACCTCAGAGGCCTTCACACAAAGGCAGTTCACACGTTTCAGATTTTTTATTTGGAAAGAAACACTTGGAATCCATCTGTGCTTTTTCTTCTGCGTCAAAATTATGTTCTACTTTGTGTCAGCATATTGTGTAAAATCTAATGAATACACCAGGTTATGATTGTAATGTCGAAAAATGTGGAAAGGTTAATGGCGTATAACGACTTATGCATGATACTGTGTAAGAACGTGATTTAAGGAGTTTATGTGTGTATACCTGACTAAAAAAACCAAAACTGTTAAGATGCTAAAATTATATTTCTTTGCTTAATTACATTCCTAATTTGTACATTTAAAATGCATTATGATAGCCGTTATCCTGTGTCTAACAAAAATGTACAGGACTGAACGATCACTTTTAGGTTTAACTCCAAAACGTATAAATTGAGATGCAGAAGAGATTCAAACCAAAGCCAAGAAGCACTTGTTTGACAAATAATGCCACTTGGCCCAGACGACCCCACTCCACACACCAGACTTATTGAGGGAACAACTCTATTAACATGTTGATATACATAGCAAAAAGTGCAGCGTGTAGCTGCTTTCATGCTGTGCCACATCCTTTGATTAAATACACCAATCTCCCTCCTCAAAGCTGCACGCACAGTCAATCATGCTGCTCGTCATAATCTTCTGTAAAATTGCTTTCAAGGTGTTTCATGTTGTTGCCAAAGAAACCTATCTGCAATTATTATTCTGCACATCGAGTTTTAACAAGCATGAAGGATGATCGTGTACAAAGGATGCAAGCTAGAAAAAAAAAAAGAACACTCAAAGCAAGAGCAGTGTTGTAGTTATGCCATGTTTTCCTACGTCTGAATGGGAAAATAGAGTATGAGTAGAGTTTTCTGGTTAACTTATAAAGACTGAATTAAAAAGGCATTCAGTACAGAATGAGAGATGTAAGCGTCGCAAGAGCAGCACTGTGAAAATTGTGCACAATATTGCTTTAGCTGAATTTAGCTCATTTCTTTCAAACCTGTGCAATCTGAACAGCCCACAACAATTTTGAAGCAACAAAAAAATCCTGAGCAAGTGGAGAATCTCAATATTAATAAACTGATTCTGACCACAAATTCCTACATTTATGGTTCCCACAAACATGCTTTCAATGCCCTTTAACTACTGCTGTCGTGACTGTCCTACACTACCTGGTGCTATAGTTAAATCCAATTTAACCAAAGTTGTTCACTGCTGGTCACAGAACATGTCAGCTTAAATTTTCACAGCATTAATACAATAAAACTGAGATCAAATACATCTTCAAATATTTGAATATGAGCAGTTATAAAAAGAAAGTACACCAACTTTCAATTCAACAGCTTTATGTAACAAGACATAGGAAAATTAATGTGTCCATTTTTACATGATCTAAATTTAATCACACAATGGATTCCAACCTCTCAGCAAAAATGAAACTGAATTGTAAAAGCTGTAAGTGAGCAACTTCAAGTAGCAGCCATGAAAAGGCATTTTACGAACTATCTGAAGTCCGTCAGACAACAGTGACAAAGATTACGTAAAAGTGGAAACCATTTAGGAAAATCTTTGCACGAATGAACATCCCAGCAAATTCATCTGTAACTGCAGGTCTCAGTTACATATTAGATGCTAAATTTCAAGGAGTAATTTAAAACACCTCAAATCAACTGTCAAGTATGACAGGTGGAGGGGTAATGATATGGGCTCGTTTGGCATTAACAGGACCTCACAGTCATTGATTCGACTATGAATTCCTCTGCAGACCAAAGTATTCTGGTTCATGCAACAAGACCTTGACACCAAACACACCAGAAAAACTCCAACACAACAGCCAGAAAAGATAACCATAGTGTTGCAATGGCCCAATTAAAGTACAGACCTAAACCCGTTTCATATGCTAATGCAGCGCCTGTGCAGAAACACATGTCTGCAAACCTAAAAGAACTGAAGGAATGTACACTTGGGTCGGTCAAAATTCCTCAGGGCGACATGTGGTCTACAGTTAGAGCGTGCAAACCATATATGAAGCCTATTAGTCCAAGACGCAGCAGTCTGGGTTCGATTCCCAACCATAGGACCTACGCTGCATGTCTTCCCCTTATAGAGAGAACAACAGGTAGTGCTGTTAAAGAGGCTTCCACAAGCTGTTGAATCAGGTGGTGTACTTGGTTTATCCACAAACAGCTTTTAATCATCTTTATTTGTGTTAAATGATAAAGTGTAATTTGTTGTGTATTCCTGAACCACTTGGGTTAGAGTTAAATAATTTGATGATATCAGAGAGAGATTTCTATTTTCTACTGATATGTAGAACCCTAGCACTGAAAGATGTACTTTCTTTTACCCAGTGACTGTACATTCAATTCCCTTTCCAAATAAATAAATAAATTAATGAAGGTTGTGCCATACCTCAACGGCCGTTTCTCTCCATAGGCAGTAAAGTTTGATTCACATACTAGGAACAAATCTACAGCCTGTGAAAGCTCATGAAAGCGTGCGTGCAACAGGTCGAACTCGTGGTTGATGTTGATGGCGTTGATCACTCTCCTCGGGGTCTCTCTGGGCGTCAGCCGCTCCTTTGTCGGCAGATTGGAGTGGTACACCATGGTGGGAACCCCACAGTAAGGTCCGTGCCATCCCGGCCGACAAACACATTTCACTAGCTGCCTACCGCTGCCCAAAGTCTGCCCTTTACCCTTTAACATCTTTCCAGGCTGTTGCTGCTGCTGAAGCCCCAGAGTTTTCCGCTGTGCAGCTTTACCTACTTCCAAAACGTCATTAGCCGCACCCGCTCCTGTTTTTACGGAGGATTCCTTGATGGTTGCCATCTCTGTCCCCTGTTTGAAACAATAGGCTCCACGACTCGTACGGACAAAATAAGAGGTTCTGTCGTCTTGAAGCTGGTGAGTGCGGGTATGAAGGTCTCCCATAGATTTTATAGGATCCGGCAATGGATCTTTTCCTCCTTGTACGAGAAGTTTTTTAAGGTTGGGTTCAGCATGGTTGGGATGTTGGTCGTCTTTTTGTCTCTATGAAGGGAGATAAGAAAACCGTTGAGGTACACTTCAAGAGAATACTTCCTCTGATTTGTTTCCAGTTTAGTTATTACTCACTGCTATAAACAACATCGGCTACTTCAGTTCAGGATTTATTTAGTCTTAAAATGATTACACTGAAAAAAGTTAAAAGGGTTTCTAAACCTCCTAAAGTATCCTTAAAACTCACAGTTGGAGGTCTCCTAAGAACTTCAAGTTAATGTGTTTATATATTTAGGACACAATATATACTTACTGTGTCCTGCAAAAGTATTTATACCACTTGAATTTTTTCACATTTTAACATGTTCTAAATACAAAATCGTGCTGTGGAGGATGTTTTTATGAAGGACATAATATGCTTAGGCCTGTGGACATTATACTACTTTGCACTCATTTAAACCACGATGGATTGACTAACCAAACAAAAGACTTAATAAAACAAAATTCATGTCTAAATTTTCTCTTGAAATGGAAGAAAACTATAATAAAAGCCTTTTTCTTTAATCCAAAAAAGGCTTTTATTCTTCTAAATCTAGGTTAAATTCTTACACTACAGGTGGAAGTTTTGGCATATTACATTTTGCATGCATTTTTAGCATTCGCAATAACTCAGTGTAAGCAGCACTACAGCATGCTTTCATGTTTAACCCCTTTTGGCGAGTCTCCCAGCTGGTTCTCCACTGATTTTTCCCAGGGATGGGGAGGCTCTGGCTCCTTCATCGCTCTCACCTCATGACGTTTAAGGCCAGCAATGCCAGGTGCTCCAATCTTAGCATCCAGAGCTCCTGGGTCTATCACTACCCCTTCCACCGCCATTTCTACCGGTTTCACAATTCCCTGGCGGAGAGAGGGCAGCGGGGGAGCCTCTTCGGGAGGGGCAGGACTGAGCGGGGTGGCAGCGACACCCTTCTCCCTCCAGAAGAAGCCAGAGACCATGATGAAGGACTTGATGTTGGGATACGGAGCGGAAAGCTCACGCAGCAGGGAGACGTAATGGAGGGCCTTGTAGTAATGGAGAAAGGAGATGACGCATAGACCCACCGTGCACAGCAGGAACACTCTGTGCCGCCGCATTTTCATCCTAAAAGGAAAGAAGTAGATAGAAACAAAGAAACTGGTCAAAAAATTTAACTTTGCCAACATCCTCCCAGCACCACAGCAGTCTGTTGTAGAGAAGCATTTTCAGCATATAGAAGACCCTTTATTCTACAGCTCTATAGAAAGATTTTACATGTCTTGTCCTGTTACAACAAACTTGCACAAACAGTGGACTGAATACAAAAATCATGTTGCATTTTCCTTCTGCGTTACAGTTATGCAATACTTTGTGTTTGTATATCTGATAAAATCTCAATAAAATGCAAAAGTTTGAGATTGTAACAAGACAAAATGTGAAAAGTTCCACAGATGGAAATACTTTTGAGAGGCACTGTATATGAAGCAAGGGTAACGCAGAAAAGGAAACCCAGAACAGCAACGATCAGGACACATAGCAAGGTGAGATGTCAAAAAGAATATCAACTAGTTTAGGTCAAGTCCCAAACTTAGTTCATGTTAAAACAAGTTCCACGTTAGGCCCTGAAATTAGTCCCTTTTCAAATATTTGCCATTGCTTTCCAGGAAAGTTGCAGACGGGCTGCAGAAATTTGCTCCCGGTGTCTTCCGGTTCACTTGCAAAAAAGAAGTCAAAACGCTCAAAAACACTGCGGGATCACCCAGGTTTTAAAATCCTACAGAGTGAGTGTTGTTGCTTCACGTGTTTTTCTGCAGACCTGCATGGTGCTTTCAGTGCACTCAACAACGCTGTCAATAACACAGATCTGGTTCTGAAATCAACACAAAAACAGTCCTTCCTGTATGATCTCCACCCAGTAAATTTAACAGTGGAGTGCAGGAGCTCGAGGAAAATCCAGACCCTAAGGCTTGCACATTTCCAACAAAATGTCTGTTGTTCATGCATAAAAACAATCAGTGCGTTAAGTCATTACCACATTTGCAGCTGACCCTGTAGTAATAAGCAGGTCGTATATGGATAACTTATCATGATAAGACAGAATGCATTTAATAAATGAAGTAAAGCATGTATGATAAACTTAGACCTAGCCCATTAGAATGCATCACAGTTCCTTACTGTATTAAGCTTGGTATTCTGCGTACAGCATGCCTTCCTCTTGCCTCTCATCCTACCAGCAGCCTCTCAGCATTTTCGTCACAGGCAAGAATATTCACTTTCTACTTTCTGTTCTTTCTCCTTTTGTCTCCATTGCAGCTTGTGAAACAATGTTTTGTTTAGATTTAGTCTAGGAACACTGCTAGACAAATTTTTATATGCATAGACAGCTCTGGTAGAAACAAAGTACACGCCCCATCAATTCTGTGTTTTTCCCATCTAAAAGATCTGTTTTCTACCAGGTTTTAAACGATTGATATATAAATGTACAAACCAATACAATATAGATTCCAGCATGTCATTATTTGTTAAACCAGTGGTTCACAAAGTTGGGGGGGGGGGGGGGGGGGGGGGGTGCAGGGCCATTGCAGGGGGAGGCAGAGTATGAATGAATTAAATGAGTGAATGACCAATTTTGTACAATGGCTTTCAAATGTATTGATGGTAATGTTGAAAATTGTTATGCAGTAAAAGAAACGGTTACACCTAAAATAACGACACTGTAAAAGGTCTTTAGGTGTTTTGTCATTTAAAAGAGGTTCCAGTTTATTGTATTTCAAGCTGTAATTTATTACAGTTCTCTTTTATTTATTCAATTCTTCAAAAAAGGGTGAGATGTGAAAAGTGGAATGGAGTTTAAAAACAAAATACCTCTGGTTAGAGGATGTAGAGGTTGTGTATGTATGCTGGAGGGGGCACGGAAACTTTCTTATAAATCAAGGGCGGCCTGGTAGAAAATATTTGGGAACCACTGTGGTAAACAAAGATGAAATCCATAATGGAAACTTTTGCAAAAAAGTAAACCTTAAAAAAACCTAAATACTAACAAAAGACATAAAAGCAAAGCAAAACTAATGTATAAAACAATGTATAATTTTTAAAAACATTATTATAATAACCATCATCCAGCAACCCAGCTGGTCTGTTAGGACTTCAAAGCTTCTTTTCCACTAACTCTACTTTTCATACAACATTGCAGACTGGAGTATTAAGTGGGGCAGTGTCTCAGTTAAGGTGACAAGAGGCTACGAAGCACAGCACAGCTTCAAGCACCACCTCGTGCCATCAGCGACTTAATGGAAACAAAACAGGTTTTGTGCTGAATAGACCAAGGTTGAGCGGAGTGGAGCCGTGCACTGCTGGAACAGTCAATGGAAAAGAGGCGAAACTATTTAACAATAGCACGGCATCGACCATTGCAACATATGTATAATTCAACGAATGCCTGTATTTGTGCAAACAATGTGTTGCAGATTAAAATAAGTGAAAACTCATGCCTAACCATCAAAATGTATCAATTGTGCTAAGGCGTTATACCAGCCATTTCACCTGACACTCTGCAGAGCCTACTGCAGGCAGGGACTCCAGTTGTCAGACAACAGAGACGAGCAGATGGTATGAATCTGTAGCCTAATGAATGATCTCTTTTAACTTGTCTCAATGACCATCATACAGAAAATGATAGGTGAAAAACCAGCACTGACACTGTCTTCAAGTGAGAAACAGCTGTCAAAAATGAACACTAACCTTTTACTGCCTTCAATCCAGCTGCAATAAAAAGCAAGTCTAAATGGGCAAATTTTACCAGAGCAGACTGAAAATGCCAATTAATGACAGAATCTTTGTTTATTGACACATGATGTTGCAATCTATGCGTTACTAAAAATTTTATTTAATTAAAAAAAAATCATAAATGAACAAGAATGAGTTTGTTAGTAGTGTAGCTAATGCTAACTTTATTTATTTTAACAGCTTTATGCACACCTGTTCTCATATGTCTATGATTTAAGAAGATACCACTAATGGTGGTTAGGACTGTGTCACAGTTAAGACCATTGTCTCTGCAGGTGCACATGGAATACATCTTCTGTGACTTCTTTAATATAAAGAAAACAAAACAATAAGTGACACCTTTCCAGCTATATTAGTCAAAGTCACAGAAAGCCTTGGAATACAATGAACAGGGAAGCTGGCAAGGAAATGTAAGAAGTATTCAGATTCTGATTTCCTGTCCTATTAGAAAAACTTTTGGTCCTATACTTTTGTCACAAATTACTTTTTTAAATACCCCTCCTTGAACCGCCACCTTAACGTGGTGGAGGGGTTTGGTATATTGAGCGTTCAAAGATTCATAGAGGCAGTTTGTCGGGGAACTTAAATGCCCATGATAGGGTCTCTCATGGCAAACAGGCTCTAGGTGAGTGGGTCAGACAAAAGGAGCGGTTCTAAGCATCTCTTCATGAGGACCATCACTAAATGAGGGCAGTGACGGTCGCCCGGTACGCGGGAAGCGCCGGGGGTCCCACCTGGATGCTAGGCCTGTCTGGGTCGGGACTCGTCGGCTGGGGCAGGGTTGCTCCTCGCGGGACCGTGCCGGGCCAAGCTCCGAAAGGAGAGACGCGATGCCATCACCAGTCGGGCCCCACCACCTGGAAGGGGAAACCCGTGAGGGAGACCGGTTCGAACAAGAGGATGGGGGCGGACGAAGGTGGAGAACCTCAGCGGCCCGATCCACGAGATGCTTCAGGCGGCTCCTATGGGACGTGGAAAGTCAACCTCACTGGGGGGGAAGGAGCCTTGAGCTTGTGCGGGAGGTCGAGAGATATCAGACAGAAATAGTCGGGGGCTCGCCTTCCAACGCACAGCGTGGCTCTGGAACCCATCTCCTTTAGAGGGGCTGGGACTCTCTTTTCTACTCTGGATTGTGGCCCAAGGGGAGAGGCGGCGGGGCTGGGGGGGGTTTGCTTGTTGCCACCACAGCCAGCGTCTAGTGTTGGGGTTTACCCCGGTGGAGAGGAGGGCCGCCCCCATTCCTACGCTTCGGGTCGGGGATAGGCTCTGGATGTCGTTTCGACTAGGGCCGAGCGGTAGTGCGGGTACCCGGCATTCTTTGGGTCCTGTCGGGGGTTGCTGGATAGTGACCCTACCGGGGAATCAATTATTGCTGGGGGACCTCAACGCCCACGTGTGAAACGCACAGTGACACATGGAGAGGCGGTGCTCGGGAGGAATGGCTCCCAGATCTGAATCGAGTGGTGTTTTGTTATTGGGACTTTCTGTGCTAGTCCACGGATTGTCATAAGGACAACACCACGTTTCAAGCATAAGGGTGTTCATCAGTGCCACTTGGCACAAGGACAACCCTAGGCAGTGATGCAATGATCGACTTTGTTGTAGTGTCATCAGGACCTTCTGGCCGCATGTTCTGGACACTCGGGTGCAGAGAGGGGCTGAGCTGTCCACTGATTCACCAACCTGGTGGTGAGTTGGATCTGCTGGAGGAGCGGGAGTGAAAGCCGGACAGCTTGGAGGCCCAAGCGCATAGTGAGGGTCGGCTGCGGAACGCCTGTCGGAGCCCTCGGCCAGGCATGTAATTCAACTCCCACCTCCGGGAGAGCGTTGACCAGATTACGGGGGATGAAGAGCGTGGACCCATGTCCTATCGTTCTCCGGATCTATTGTCGATGTTGCTGCTGCCCGAAGCTGCGCCGTAAGGTCTGCGGTGCCTGTCGCGGCGGGCAATCCAGAACCGGTGGGGACAACGGCATAAGGGGATGCTGTCACGCTGAAGAAGGAGTCCTATCGGCTGTGGTTGGCTTGTGGGACTAATTAGGCGATGACGGGTACCGTGAGGCCAAGCGTGCATGCGGGGGGGGGGGCCCGAGCTGTGGCAGAGGCAAATAACTCGGGCCTGAGAGGAGTTCGGTCGGGCCACGGAGAAGGAATACCAGTCGGCCGCGAAAAGCTGATTCTGCAAACCGTCTGGCGCCTCAGGAGGGGGAAGCCGTGCTTCGCCAACACTGTTTATAGTGGGGGTAGGGAGGTTCTGACCTCGATGGGGACATTATCGGGCGGTGAAGGATAGTACTTCGAGGATCTCCTCAATCCTGCCATCCCGCATTCCATGGTGGAAACAAGAGGCGGGGACTCGGGCGTGGACTCTTCATCACCAGGCTGAAGTCACCGAGGAGGTTAAAAAGCTCGCGGGTGGCAGACTTCGGGAGTGGATGAGATTCCGACTGAGTACCTCAAATCTCTGGAGTTGTGTGGCTGTCATGGTTGAACTGCCTCTCATAACATTGCAATGTTGCGGTCGGGGGCCAGTACCTCTGGACTGGCAGGACGGGGTGGTGGTTCCCCCTTCATAAGAAGGGGGGACCGTGAGGGTGTGTTCGAACTACAGGGGGATCACCACTCCGCAGCCTCCCTGAGTAAGCCTACGCCATGGGTATTGGCGAGGAGAGTCCGGCCGATAGCAAACCCGGGGCTTCAGGAGGAGTAGTGTGGTTTTTTCGTCCCGGCGTGGAAACACTGGAACCAGTCTATACCCTCTACAGGGTACTGAGGCGCTCATGGGAGTTTGCCAAACGGTTCACATGTGTTTTGTGGACCTGGAGAAGGCATTCGAATGTGTCCTAGGGATGCCGTGTGGAAAGGTGCCCTAGGGAGTATGGAATCGGGGGCCTTTCTTAGGGACCGTCCAGTCCTGTAACAAGCGTGAAGCAGGAGTTGGTCCGCAATTGCCGGCACTAAGTTGGACCTGTTCCCGGTGCTGTTGAGTACTCTGCGCAAGGGCGCCCTTTGTCCACCGGTCCTGTCATAACTTTTATGGACAGGATTTCTAGGACACAGCAAGGGCCGGAGGGGGTCTGAGTTTTGGGGACCAGTGGAGTTTTCGTCCTGTTTCTTTTTTGCAGATGACTGTGGTCCTGCTGGCACCCTCTAGCCAAGACATTACAGCATGCGCTTGGGGCGGTTCGCAGCCGAGTGTGAAGCGTCTGGGATGAATGATCAAGCTCCTCCAAGTCACAGGCACTATGGTACCCCCTTGACGGGAAAAAGGGTGGCTTGTCCTCTTTCAGGCTGGAGGAGAGTCATGCCTCAAGAGAGGAGTCAAAGTATCTCGGGGTCTTGTTCACCGAGTGAGGGAAGAATGGAAGCGAGATCGACAGACGGATCGGTGCAGCTGCCGCAGTATATGGGGGTACTGTGCCGGTCCGTGTGGTGAAGAGAGAGCGAGCCGAAAGCGAAGCTCTCATTTTACCGGTCGGTGTACGTCTCCTACTCGCACCAATGGCCATGAACTTTGGGTCATGACCGAAAGAACGAGATCCCAGATGACAAGCGGCTGAAATGAGGCGTCTCCGTAAGGGTGCTGGGCACTCCCTGAGGAGATAGGGTGAGGGCTCGGGCCCATTGGGAGGGGCTCGGAGTAGAGCCGCTGCTCCTCCACATCGAGAGGAGCAAGTTGAGTGGCTCGGGCATCTATACGGATGCCTCCTGGACAGCATCCTCGGGAGGTTTTCCAGGCACGTCCCACCGGGAGGAGGCCCAGGGGACGGCCCAGGACACGCTGGAGGGACTATGTCTCTCGGCTGGCCTGGGAACGCCTTGGGCTCCCCCCGGAGGAGCTGGAGGAGGTATCTGGGGAGAGGGACGTCTGGGTGTCTGCTGAGTTTGCTGCCCCCGCGACCCGGTTCCGGATAAGCAGGAGACGACGAGTACAAGTACTTTTTAAATAGACATTTATTCAGAAAAATGGTTTGAACAAAGCAAGGGCTGACCCAAAAAATAAAAGATAAGAAAATAGGAAAATGTGTGAATTCTACACATCTATTCAGACATACATCAGAACAAAAAAAAAAACATTTTCTCTGTTTAAACGTTCGGCTTTTCATCTCCCCTCCACCAACCCATAATTACTTTGGGTTAATGCTTGCATATATATATAAAAAAAAAAAAAAATATATTAGATCTATATAATATATATATATATATATATAATAATATATATATATAGATCTTATAATATATATATATTATAGATATATATACTATATATATAATATATATATATATATAAGTTTGGTTGCATAAACTGACTTACTTAAATGAATTTTTCAATGAACACGGGAAAAAAACGTGTTGTAAATTAAAGTCTTTGGGACAGTAAGCTGTGTGAGGTGGAGGACCTGTAGCTCTCCTACTTCTGAATACCTTTTAACATAAGGTTTGCATGTGTTGTGCTTTCTTTCATAGCTCATGTTTTCATGCAATTAGTTTTTTTACTAATTTCACAATAACAATCTTACTTAAAACGACCCTTAAGTAATGCCTTATATTTTTTCACACATGGTTTTAAAATGAGAAAGCAGAATCCCAAGCTCTAGCCCAAAATGTCCAAAGGCAGAAACATTTAGGAAAGAGAGCCCATCACCAGGTTATACACAAAAGGCACTTACGAATAGAGTAGTCGTCGCCATTTCAACCGTGATTTCAGCAGGCCAAGGCATACCCTGGCCCCTCTAAGCAAAGACATGACTGTCGAAATTAATCCAGTGTGTTCATGTCAGCAGTTGTTTCCACACCTTTGTTTCCACGGGATGCTGCCTGTCAGATAATGTACAGGGTTTTACAAGTCATTTTTTATTTTCTGTATCCACACCTATCCAAGACCGGAAAATTATATCAAATTCCATTCCTTATCAGACTTTTCCAGACTTTGTAGGAACCCAGTTAACCAAAAACACTGGGTCAAAAATGATGACCCAGTTGTTAGGTTGGAAAAGAGAACAGAGAGAGCCTCATCATTTTTCACAGATGGCCATTTTGAACTTTACAACAACCTGATCAGACTTCGCAGGATGAAATAACAAATATTAGGATGGTAAATGTAGTAGTTGTACATTCTGAGAATATCGTTTTTAAACAGGATAAAACGTAAAAATCACACTTGTTAAGTAATCCAAGTTATTAGTTATTTTCTTCAGCTCAGCCTTTGGTAGCCTTAATGTTGGATATTAGTCACTTCAACTACCTTTGGGGTTAAAAACCTAACCCTGTATGTTACTCTTACCCAAAATCCTGTTGTATTAAATCACCCAAGCCAAGGTTGATCCACATGTGAGCTGTGTGAGCAAAATAACTGAAACTGCTTTTGTTTTTGTTACCAGGCAGTTTAAGACTGTACAGTTGAACTATACTTTCTATTAACTTACTATTCTCAAAAACAGGTCGTTTTTGAAAATGAGAACGTGTGTGAAAAAATAAAAAAGGTGAAATAAACAATATTTACACATTTGGTGACAACCCTATTCGTCTCAATAGCTTTAAATTTAAGCCATTTAAGAAGCCCTATCTCCTTGAATCTCTAACCCCGAGGCCCTTGTGTGGCCGAACCAGAAAATCCAGCTCATTGTCTAAGTTCATTGACCACAGGTTTTGTGCGTCAGATGTCATGAGAAAGCAAGTAAGAGTACTTTAATAATGCACCCTTGTGCATTTGTAAAACTGTGCATGTAAAAATATCTTCATGAGTAAAAGTCTGGAGCTGCAGTGTGAATGTGTCAAGCCTATAAGCCTCAAGGCAGCATGCAAGGATTTTTTGGCTTGGTAAGCATGCTTGCATGAGTGTGTGTGTTTGTGCACAAGCCTTTGCACCTGAGAGATGGTGCTCGAACTGAGATTGGAGGATTGGAAAAGCCGGGGGAGTGCCTCCATTTCTCTAACCTCATCTATAATTCAATGCAGGGGCAGTCCACAAGGTCCTTCTGGCTTTCCTCCTTTGCTCTCAGTATTAAAGGTGGAGTACTGAAGTGGTCTATGGCACATCTCACTATCTTTACCCATCAATCTATTTTTATAAACCATTTCCTTTCTCAAGGGTTCATCATACACGGGTCAAGGTATTTTAATCTTTTCAAGAATTAAGCCATGTTGAAAATGGAGTGAAGGGGAACACAAGAGAACCCAAGACCTGCCACCACTTTTTCTTTAAATGAGAGAAAATATCATGCAATCTTAAGGGTGATAAAAAACAAAGATATTTAAAATGGTATCACAACCTGGCATATTGCCAACAAAAGTGCCAGGATTATGTCAACTTTTCATTAAGATCATAACCTGACTTGCACAAAGCAAAACACACAGACGGATGAGTATTTTTGATATGAATTATGCAATTATGCTTTACAATATTGCATCACAGGGATAGATCTGTGAACAAAGAGGATTTCCATTTTAAAAACTAATCCAAGCTGTCTAGGATCTTGTGGTGTATCGCTTTCATTTGAAATTGATCAATATCACAGTAAACAAATATAAAATATATCAATTAGAAGAAAATAAAACACCTAAAAAAAGCTGGAATGCAATGAAGTAAATCACATAATAAAGAATGCCAACTATATTTTGGTATAAACACATGAGTCTTCAGCAGATTCTTGAACAAGCTCATTGTAAGCAACCCAAAACATAAAAACAGTTATAGAGCATAGCAGCAATAACAGCAAAGAAACTATCACCTTAAGTTTTCAGCCTTCATTTGGACACAGATAACAGGTTCTGATCAGTAAACCTCAGGGTCCTTGTGGTCACATGCTGGCAAAGATCAGAAATGTATGAAGATGAATCATCACGCAATGCTTTAACAGTGTAAACCAGACCCTTAAACTACCATGTATTGAACAGAAAGCCAGTGCAGAGTGAACACATTAAGGTGTTAAGACTAGCAGCTGCATTTTGGAAAGCCGTGGGCAAGTGTTAAAGAGGCAAATGAAAACAGCACTTCAGTAATCGATCCAAAAGAAAATACAACTATGAATAACCATCTACATCTAAGCATTGGATATAACTCTGCTACGTTTACCAGTATTGCTTGACTGATAAAAACAAGAACAAACAAAACTTTTCATATATGGTTCACACAATAAATTACAATCAAAAGTCAGTCCCAGATTGTTAATTGCGAGTTGAATGTATGCAGAAAAGAACCCTAGTATTCAACAATCCTTCAATAAATCAGAACCTTCATATTCTCCTTGTTTAACTAGAGAAAACTATCCAACGATCAGGATATTATAGTTTTCAAACAGTTATGTTCGACTAAACGTTCACAACACACTGGGGGAATATCGTCTTGATAGCAGTGATTGGAAAAAATCAATGAGATGATAAAAGATGAAATAAAGGAAGCAAAAAAGGCAAAAATAAAATAGGGCCATGAACAGAATCCAGTGGAACTTCATGCTTAAGAGTAACTGAGCTGAACTCAAAGCCAGGGTCACCAAGACTGGGGATTCTCCTGCATCTCAACGCAACAACACATCATTAGAATCTCTGAAAATAGCTGATTCAGCAGAGTGAGCTCTATGAAAACCAGACAGAAATTTGCTCTAGAGATCTTGAGATTCATGTCTATTATTCTTTAACACAAAACCCTATATTGATAAGGTCTTTAAAAAGATATGTACCCAAACTTATTGTACAATTCAGCAGAACCACCTACACCTATCACACAAATAGCTTTATGAGGCTTCCTAAAAAACAGCCTCCACAATCAACTGTTTTTACAGGCAGTTTTGACCTTTACCTAACTTTTACTGGTGAAAGAATACCATACCATCGTTATTTTTGAAGCGCTTTAAAAGAGCCAAGTGGAAAGCATAAACATACATTAAAAGAAAAGGCATATGTAATAGGGTAAAAAAACAAAAAAAGTTGCGAGTTTTAAAAGTAAGAAGTGAGGGAGCCTCTACAATGTGCAGGGGTTATTCCACAAAGAAGCAGAAATAAAGCAACAGCTCAAATGGTAGACTGATAACTAGTACCTTTAACTGTACCAGACACATGTTTATATGACCTTAGATTAATTCGAAATGCAACTGTTTTTTCATATGTCTAAATGTCTAGTATGTATTTGTGATGGCCATCACTACACAATCAGTCCTTACCTAGTCAGCTGATAAGTTTTTCAATTATTTGCATTAAAAAGTTGTATTTAATGCTGAACTTTAACATCAAAGATATGAAGCATGCACATAGTAACACTGCATTGTTTTAAATGCTACACCAATTATGTTTGAGTTACCTGGGTTGGGCGTCGGCTGCTTCCTGCTTGAGCAGAAGGTGTGGTCAAAGACTGAGGACTCCAAAATCACAAAGCCAGATGCCCAGAATGAACCATTACATCGGCATATATGGGTACTGTTTGGGGTTCAGTTGGTTTATCTTGGGTCTAGTTAATGTCAAGCTGTGTTGCTCCCTATTATAGTTGAATGGTTTGACCCCTCAATGTTACCATTATGTGTGATTACATTAAGTACTTTTTGTTAGTTAAAGGGAACATGTAGTTTTTAAGAGCAGGAAAATCTAAATGTCTTGAAAGTAGGAAACATATTCACAATTGTCCTTTCTTATGTTTTTCTGTTCAAAGCAAATATGTTTTTTTGAAACACTTTTTTAACATAAACCTTTGGAGCACACCTCTCTTAAATAGTTTATATCTATTAAAAAGTTTCTATGGCAAGACAGTGCAAGGTTTCACCATGATTTTTATCCTTTAATTCTCTTTTATGAGCGCAAAATATCTGCTAACATCCATGGACCTTGTATTTAGGGGGGTCTTTTTTAGGATCAATAAGAGAAAGCTAACAATAAACTGACTTAAAAAGTTTCGGGGTGCGACAGATGGTGTTGCTAGAAATACATTTTTAAGATAAAGTAAAGTAGTAAAACCCTCACAAGTAAAACAAAACTCATATGAAGAAAATGTAGGAATTGAGCTGCATGGCTTGCAAATACAAATTATTCAGATGACAAACTGGTCTGAGAAAAAGGAGCCCCGACGTCCATGTGCATCAAACATTGCTGGACAGAACTGATTACTGCCTGAATTTTTGGCTTTTTTGAATTGCAATTTTTTTTTTTACAAGCTTTCATTTGACACTGTGGCATCTTACAGGCACCGTGGGAGCACAGAATGATTTTAAATCCCAAAGTAGGGTGCTGGTTTGCTAGGTCTCAAAGCTACTACTTCTCGAACAAGGTTTCCGCTGACTTCTTTCTAATCGCAGGACAAATTGTTTTATAAATCTTTACCTACTGAACTCACGTTCAAGCTGAAGAATTTTCTATCACTTCTTTTTTCTTGGGTGGCCATCATGTTATGCATTGATGCCCGATTTCTACACCTTGTCTTATCACTTTTCTGCAACGTCTTGAGCTACAAGGTTTTAGAAATCATATCTCAAGTTGTGTTTCGTTTTGTTTTTTCAAGTTAACCACCTTATCACTGAACCTTTTAGGTAAATAAATAAAAACAAACTTTGTTTGAAGAAACATTTCCAGTTTCTAGGCCTTTAATGTTTATAAGCTACAAAATCTAGACTGCAAGTCTGCCTCAGGGCCTGCAAAGACTCACCTGAACTGTACCTTTTTCCACCATCGAGGCTGATTCAACTATTTTTTTTTTTGTTCACTTTTCTACCTCTCATTTCAGCTTACTCTCACTGATTCTCAGCTGAACCACGGACACTAAAGGTTCACACAGGCAGTCAAGGCATATTCACATCCCAATCTTCTCCTCAGCTGAACAGAATCTTTCTTTTTTCCTGTTATCAGCCTTCTTTGCTCTGTCGCTGCAGTACCTTGTTCCTGTGGAGAGGATGGCTCTCACTGCAACGACCACCCACCCACCCCCACCCCTAATTACATTTCTTCCACTTACTGAAGGTCACTGCAGAGATTTTAATGCGGATAGATGCATTTCAAAAATCATTCAGGCCATGATTTATTACAGAGCCTGCTATTTTTAGAAGCAATGATGTGATGTCAGAGGATGTTAGGGTCTTTAGTTGGAGTTCATTCTGGGTTAGTGAATTTTCTGATTTGATTTCTTATCTGTATAATTACATCATTTTCGATGCATTTCCTGCACAAATGGATAAGGGAACAGACTTGCATATAAAGAAAAACTGTGACTATTTGTATTTTTTTCTGTTTTGTTGGGTTTAGGCTTTTAGATTACACTGTGGAGTCCTGTGATTTAGTTACTGTAATTTATACTAAAAGTATAAAATCATTCATCCAACACAAGATCAGATTTATTGAGGATCTGGACCATTTCTTTTTCTTTTCAACACATACACTCAAACATTTCAAACATTTGACAGGCATTGCATACTATTTTAATTTAGTTTTATTTTTCCATTTTAATTTATGTTAGTTGATGAACTAAAAAACATTCAAATGTAATTTATTTACAGCTGGATAAATTCAGTTGCATACTTAATTTAATGACAAAGGAAACTTTTAGATAACATATCCATGATAATTAATTATGACCCCTAACTGTTCCTTTCCAGGCCACTTTTGCCAATTACATGTTAGTAAATCTGGTAAAATGAGTGCTATAAGAATAGGGAGATGCGATTGCAGAAGTAAAGGCATATGGTGACCACCTGAGCAATATGCATAAGATGTGTGTCGGATTTTTCCCCCAAGAGTATATCCAGCAATATCTAGCTGAGGTCTGTCTTTTGATCACCATTCTGCTCATATTTGAAGCATTTAATCCTTCAATTAGGAGCAAAGTTGTTACAGGCTATTCTCTATGAGAGGTCAAAGTAACAAAAATTAACTTGATATGAATTGCAGGTGTGAAATACTGAACATGGTAAAACTGAGTGCCGTAAAGACCAACGTGATTAATTGCACCTCTGTGAAAATTAGAATCAATGAATTTCGAGGTCATTAAAATAACATGGTAAATATTAATGTTATCAAATTTAATATTGCCAGTTTTCATTCTCTGTCTTGATTTTAGCGCCTCCATTTTTCCCCACTTCAGTTTTATCATTCATCGCGTTCATATTAATTACAAGTTGGTTTTTATGGCACTCAATTTTACCATGTTCAGTATTTCACACCTTCAATTCATTTCAAGTTAATTTTTGTTACTTTGACCTCTCATAGAGAATAGCCTGTAACAACTTTGCTCCTAATTGAAGGATTAAATGCTTCAAATATGAGCAGAATGGTGATCAAAAGACAGACCTCAGCTAGATATTGCTGGATATACTCTTGGGGGAAAAATCCGACACACATCTTATGCATATTGCTCAGGTGGTCACCATATGCCTTTACTTCTGCAATCGCATCTCCCTATTCTTATAGCACTCATTTTACCAGATTTACTAACATGTAATTGGCAAAAGTGGCCTGGAAAGGAACAGTTAGGGGTCATAATTAATTATCATGGATATGTTATCTAAAAGTTTCCTTTGTCATTAAATTAAGTATTAAGTAATTAAGATGCCAGATAAATTGTCCAAACACTACAATGGCAGCATTGTTGAAACATCTAATTTAAAACTGACTTTTGCAACAGAATTGTTCAGGGAAGCTCCACTTACAGGCACTTCTCTAGTTATTGCATTTTTTGCCTCAGTTGATTCACTCCCACTCCCTTCCCCCATTAGAAATGTAAAGGCAAACTGCAGCACTAAAAGGGTACTCTAGGCTTGTTAGCCCTCAGAATGTGACCCAGTGGTGAACCAAGCTGGCTCGTGCTCAAATTTACATGAGGAAAAATCTGTGGTAATATCCGAAATGTACTTTTTAAGATCATCTTTATGCAAAAGATCTTTTACCCCAAATATGTCTTTTTTTTTTGGTTAAAAAAAACAGCAATTGTTTTTTTTTTACCTCTTTTCCTTTCTTTCTCTCAGAAGGCTGCTGATGTAAGACTTGCTTGGAGTAAGAAAACGTCAAGTCATTAGATCTGTTTGAATGTTTGAAAGCATAAAAATTAGGTTAGATATGCTAGACCTTTTTGAGCTGCACCTAGTTTAAATATCCATATATTTACTGTGTACATAAGAGAAAATGAAATGGCAGCAGACACCAGTGGGTAGTTCCCAGTGAAAACACATGACAGGCTTTGAGAAATTCACTTCACCACTTTTTCCTTGTTGCATCCACTCAAACTGACATATGAGAAACAATCTCATGAGACTACAAAATAACACTTCCTCACAAATCGCTGACACATCCACCAAAGCTGCTTGGCTTTTTAATTCAGCTGCATGCAAGAGTGTACATGCAGGCGGCGGATTAACTAAAGTAGGTCAGCTTGCAAAAAAAAATGCAGCCTCCTATTGTCTCTCCTGCTATCATTGTTATTATGGAAACAGAAAGATTGAAGCCATTAGAAATTGGTTTGAGCTTTATGGTCTTTGCATTAGTCTGCTATCAGGGTTGGTAATTGCTGAACATGCTGAATCAGGCCTGATGGACACAGATAATGGCGCCATTGTGTCCATTATTGTCCTGTGTTATGCACAACAGGAACCCCGGTGCTGACAAATGGTCATGCTGGTTTAAAACGCAGCAATTCACATTCACGAACTGACAAGAAAACATCCAATTTTCACAGCGGCTCACTGCAGCTCTTCCCTGGGCTGTGCAACATGGTAGATAAGCATTTCAGGTGATGAGGGAATGTTCTGCAGGAGCAGTTAAGCAGCAAATAAGCTCTGCACTAAAGAACAGCAGCACACATCTGCCACACCTAAACACAACTCAGTAAACAGAAGCACTAAAGGAGGAAGAGAGAGGTTAATGAAGAAACAAAGCACTAGAAGAGACTGTTGAGAAGAAGAATTACTGCAAAAAAGGAGGAGGCATGTCACCTCAAATATGGTGTCATATTCGAGAGAAAAGTGTCAAGAATGGGGTGAAGAGGGAAACAAGGAAGGAGAAATGTGGGCGAAGGAATCAGTAGTGCAACTGAATATAGATAGAGCCAGAGGCTGTGTTTGATCGAGATCATAAGGAGAAGAAGAGCGATGTATGACAGAAAATGCAGCAGCAAGATTGAAAACTCCAGGATTTCTGACAGTGTATTCTACGCACTGCACCCTGCTGGGCCTACACAGCAGGAAATACTTACAGCATCAGGGAATACAGCAGGAAATACTTACAGCACCAGGGAATACTTACTTTAAAGGACAAGTTGGTGTGCTGATGTAGCCACCCTGGTCTTAAAAAAATAAAAAAATATATAATAATAACACACCTCCCTGTGACTGGCTGAGGACCTCATAAAAGGTGGGCCCAGTGCAGTTGCTGTCAAAGTATGGGACAGGAAATGGGCAAGTATCTCCCTGGTAATTAATATTATTATTATTGTTATCACTATGATTATTTGTGAGTGGAATTAATAGGTTTTCCAGTGTTGCAACCCAGGCTTGCTTCCTTGAGAGGCGGCGCAACAAGGGCCAAGAGCCCCTAGCTTGGGTATGACTGCTGGCAGGCCAGCAAAAGTCAAGTCCGTCCAGCCTCCGAACAGGAAACAGCGGGGGAGGAGTGTATTTCCTTGACAGATTAGGAGCATAAAAGGCACTGCCTTAAATCAGCCACAGCTCCACCATCATCTGTACTGTAGATGTATCATTGCTTGACGCAGTATACATTTTATGAACCCACTTAAAGACAAGGAGAGGAGATAAAAAAAGACATTAGGACGAATAACTGCTGTTAAACTCACAGTCAAAAGGCAAGAAATAAACAGAGACTTTCTATTTCTGCCAAAGAACTGCACTGGACTCTGTTCTATAGAAGTGTAGTCTTTTTCAACATATACAGAGACATTTGTGTCCATCTTGTCAATGTGACCGTGAAATACTGCGGTTTTATTCATTTGTTTGGTTTCTTTGCACATATTAACTATATGGGTTTGGATATTTTCCTTGTGTTTTTGAGTAAGTTAAGGCCTGAAAAATGATCCCTTGTTTGCTTCTCTGTTGTGAAAAAAGAAAAACTAAAGAGGAGGAAAAAACTAAAGAATAACAGAAAATTCAAAAGACTTTAATAAATGAGAATGTTTTCTCTATTTACTTAGATAAACTAAAACCTGGCACATATTTGCAAGAATTTGCCACATACAGTTAAAATAACTAAACAGTTAAAATGGATGCAATGGAATGCAGAAGGTGTTCCTTGTGAGTTAGGGAGAGGTATTTTCCCAGAAATACAGCACAACTAAAGACTCAAGTCGTTTCCAACATCCCACAAATTACGAACCATTACAAGTTACCAAAAGTAAAATCTCTTAAAATAAATTGGATCACTTATACTTATCTAAAAAAGCTTTTGTATGGGAAACAAAGGAATTTTTCATCCTAATGCTCTGATTGGTGTTCCTTCGTAACAGGGAAACAGTTCGATCAGATTGAGCTGAGGTTGGTTTCGGTCTCCAACAATGACTGACTTTTCTTGCACCACCTGCTACTTATATACAGCATATAGTACATTCTAGAAGACCTATTATTATACTTGCCACTTTAACCACCCCAACTAACTTTGTGGAATCATTAACTGTGCTATTTCCATAGCAGGCAAAAGCAGAAAATGTTCAAATTGGTTCTATAAAACACTATATCCACATTAAAAACCTGTAACTTTCTAAAACATAAAATAAAATACAGCCATTTGGGCCCTTCCCGAAGGCCTGCTTTCAAGTTCGCACGACATTTCATCTTATCTATAACTGTTCCAAGGTATTTATATACTTCTCACATCACAATGTTCGTACTGTTAATTTTCCTAAAATAGACTGTCATGCTCTTCGTTTTTTCAGTGTCCAAGTAAAGCTTGGAGTCATTAAACCATCAGACAAAGTTCTCCCCCTGCAGGCGAATGCCTGTAAAAAAAATACCACTGAGTAACTTTGTTCCAACAGGTTCAGCTTCCTGTTTTCTGCTGATTTCTAACTTTCAGTAGAGGCAGACTAAGAGAACTGGCATGAATCCACAGACGTACAGTTTCCTATTCAGAATGATCTTTTGTGCCTCATCTAATTTCCCTATGAAACCCCCTGTTGATTATAAAACTAGCTAAAGGTATGCCTTATTCCGTATTAACGAGAGGAGTTTTGTTGTCAGGGCAACCTCACTTACATAAGGTGCATTCACTGATCAGAAAATGATCAGACTTTTAGTTAACCTTTTGATCACTGATCAGAGCTGGTCAAGTAAAAAAAAAAAACTATTCTGGTTACAAGTTGATTTTCCACGTAATCCGTATTTATTTATTTCTATTGCAAACTTTTGTTTTACGGACTTTTAACCTTTGTCATTTATTTTCCTTAATCTTAATTCTTTTATATAAAAGTTTAATGTATTTTCTTGCTTTGCATATTAATCCTACTCCATATGAACCTTTTATCCTAACTGACAGTTTTGTAAATTCTTATTGTAATGTTTACCTAATTTGCATACTGGGTTTTTATTCCATACCTTTGTTTGCATGCTACGAAATACAGTCTAATTTAAATAGTTGTGCTTATTTTGCATCTCCTTAAAGCACAGAAATATTTCCATTTAAAAATCTGAATTCACTCCATGGAGACAGAATGCAGCTGAGATTTGCAAACGCAGTTCACTTACATCAGACTTTTTCGCTTACGTTGATCAGAAAATGGGCTCTAAATAGTAAAAAGATCTTAGAGCTAAGAGAAATTACAAAAACCCAACTAAGTTAATTGAGCTCCACCCCTGTGATTACAAATTTAATATGAGTTAAACAACTCTAAAGGGAATTCTGGCAGATGGAATATTACCCTACTGGCTCTAATGTGTCCATACAAATGGATGTAAACAGAGTGAAGAACACAGAAAAGAACGAGGAAAAAGAGTGAGGGAAGCTTGGTAACAGAGGGCCATTTTGCTAAAGAAAAGTAAGAAATGCAGACACAGATGTGCAGAACATTTCAAATTTCCTCGGAAAAGCAGAGAGTTCTCTAAATTCCCACTCGCCCTCAACCCTTTGTGGCTCTGCAGCTATTTGTGGCTCTGTAGCACTTGGCTCACACGCTGCCACCCCTCCTGCACCTCCAGATGCACACCAAAATATTTAAACAGGAATTATCATCATTTTTAAACAGTCTATTGATCAAGTTTCTTCGTTTAAATGAGTAATGGGTTTTTGTTTTGCATCGTCAAGGCTGAATACGTCTGAAAAAACAAATGTATACATCATGGCCACAATCTGCAGTTGTCACTGGTCGAACATCTCGACTTACAATTGTAAAACATTTTAGAACAGGATGAAAGGACTTAAACGTCTATGACATGTAAAAGATAGCTTATATAGACTTAAAGGTTTATCACAATATTTTGTAGTTCTTATGGTGATGACAAAATTACGGCTGCAATTAAAGATTATTTTTCTAATCGATTAATTTGTCGACTATTTTTTCGATTAATCGATTAATAATCAGATAGCAAAAGGCGCTTTATAGGAGATTTTTTTACAGGATTTGAATGAGGTGAAGCTAATGCTATGCAACTTGAGGAGTTCTGGATAGAGCATATTTACAGGCAAAGATTTTTTTTATCTTAAATGCAAAATGTACATATGTTTTGTACAACCTTTGTCTAATGACTGCTCTGAGTGGGTTGTTCTTTCAGCAAATGGCATGTTTTAGAGTCTGTATCCTTTAGTTAATTATTATTCTATTAGTATATTAGTTAATTATTTCAATAATCAATTAAACACAATTAATTCTTTCTGCCCTAGACATAACAGACGAGGATAAAACGTTATTACAAAATTTTACATTCTTTTAGGCTATAAAATTAGCAATGCAGTAACTCAAAATCCTTGTTAAGAAATATTTTTATGCAAACAAAATTTGTACATAGTATTTTAGGCTACCTCCCCTTGACCATTTACATTATTAGTGTTGCTATTGTGTTAAACAGGGTGCTCGAATGATTATGTTTAATTAAACTTTGAAGTAAAAACAACAGTGGAAACATGGATTGTGTTTTCACCAAACAATTTTTCCAAATATTGAGGCAATTTTGTTTATCTTGTTAGTGGGAGAGTATAGAAGTTGCAATATTAAATGTTACAATTTCTCTAAAATTAGCTTCCTGATTTCATGCTTCCCGTTTACATTTCAACAACCTGACTAAACTGAACTAAATTATTTTTCCATGTTCTCTAAAACACAAACTAAACTTTATTCTGTTGTGGAAAACACAGTAAAGGATGATTTCAGTGTCGTATTTAGCCTGAAATCCATTCAGTACTAAACTAAATTTTAGTCAGCCTGCTGCCCTCAGGTAGAAGGTACAGATGCGTTAAAAGTCGTACCAACAGACTTGAAACAGCTTTTCACCATGGGCGATCCAATCTCTGAATTCTGTCTAAAATTATTTTAAGTATAACATTGTATCTTTTAATAACTGTTTCTTATTTCTTGATTAGTAGTTTTTAATTTTTGATTTTTTTTTAGGATGGAGGTGTATGGAGGTGTCCCAGGCTTGTGCAATGACAAATAAATATTTTTTATTTTATTAAGTAATCTGATTGTCTGTAGTTCACCAGTAAAATACTCATCAAAACTGAATTGGAAGACTTTACACTAAGCAGACATTCTTTAAAAAACAGCTCATGAAGAGTAAAGCCTTTATTATAGATGTGAAAATTTGTTTTTTAAGTTAAAGTTGCTGCACCTAAAACATTTTTCTATTCCTTATTGCAGGAACAAAACATAAATACATGGATCAACAGAGATTATAAAGATAACTAAAGAATGATGTCAGATTTCAGGTTTTGAAAACCAATTGTTCTGTGTTTTATTTTACAGGCATCTGCATACTCATATAGGAGTACATCTGTTGAATTTAGAGCTCTATTACAGTCAATCAGACTTACAGACAGAAAAGTATAAATGGTGCTGGTAAGGCGTAAAGTAAATACAACAGTGTCATAGTAACCAGTGACCAGTTTTTATATTGGAGATTTTCCTTTCCGCCCTGTGTCACTGGGCGGCACGAGTGTCCAGAAAGAAAAGTTATCAGTATTTTTATTGCTTGCTTGCATGTGCTGTCAATAAAGAGTGGGCGTCACCTTTTGTTGTGCACAGTAGAAACGCCATTATAAAATATGGCTGCTAATTGCTGATTCTTTAAGACAAGTCAAGACGAAATAAGAAAAGGACTGACGCAATGAAAACAAAAGGCTGTTGTAAAGAGTACAAAGCATTTGCAAAAAGATGAGATCAGATGAGCATTTTTGTAGTACAGATAAATTAGTCCTTGGACTATAGTTAAGTTGGAAAAGTGACGGTAATTCCAGCTCTTTGCCTTCCAGAAAATATAAATATAAAGCCTGCATGAAAGCTGTGCAATGAACCAGCACAGCTGAAAAGGTTAAATCATTTCATTATCTTCCCCGTGTTGCTTATGTTCGGTTACATTTATTTTTCTAAACTCAGTTTAGGAATGAAAACATTTTCTTGCCACAGACTCTTTCTTTGATCAGTCCACCCATTTTTCTTTTCCTTTCAATGGCAGCCAGCTACTGTACCTGTAATTACGCTGCTGATTTCTATGAAAACTTTTCAGTGGCTGAAAGCAGCTCTGAAAACTCACATAAAAGAATCACAAAAGGACCCACTTCAAAAGTGGACAAGTATTAATTAATGGTCATCTACAGGATTTTGACTCCACTGTTATAATTGTGATTAAATTACATTATAAAGTGTTTTCTGAGTTGTTCACTCGCAAATGACCTAAAAATGCAATATGAAGTAAACAAGTTCAGCTGTAGGTCAGAAATCATGCTGTGCCAGCTGACACCAAGACCCCTGTTTTTTTTGACACATACCTCACCTCGCACGACCCCGAAGAACACATTCTGCCCTGCACTACGCACACACAAACACAAACTTACCAAAGACCTCCTCTGTTTCCAGCTCCGAGTGTTACTCCCAGCTCTGTTGCCAATCTGAAGGCGATTTTTCAGGCACTGTGACAGATTGATCTGCCATCACTGCTGCTCGTGTGAGGACGACAGTGTCTGATCAAGTGTGGCAGACTTCTCAGAGCAGGGAGTTTTACACATTTGTAACAAGTCCAAATACCAATGGCAAACAAGGTCCTTTTTTGCAGTGCAAGGCTAATTTATCTGAGATAGGCACATTTCAGGAAGTTCAGTAACACTCTGCGTGTGTGTGGAAAATGTGGTGAAAAAAAGTCTTATAAGTAACTTTCAGTTGCACGTTAAAACATGTTTGTTAGGAGAAACTGTAAAATCTTCCTTACTTGTTTTCACTGCGCAACCCAACATTTTTTCACCACACCCTCTCGTGCACAGAATTGACTTGCTATTTAAGCGAGCTCGTTTTAGACACAAAGAAAAGGAAGGGAAACGTCTGCAGCCATAGAGATAAAGAAGCAGAAAAATTAACTAATTGTTGCTCCTGTGTAATAAAATCCCTTTTTAACCTTTCGAGACTTTTCAAAGAATAGAAATCAAGATCATTTAAACTTTATAGAGTTGAGAATTAACCCTAAGCCAGATAATGTAAACCTTCAAAAGATCCCATTATGTCTTCTGATTTCCCATCCCTAACATAAGCACACAAACGGTGGATTTTCAACTGAATGGCAGGTTTGAAGAAACACAGCCTAACAGCTGAGCTACCTTTTTCTGTGCAGACCCTCTCAACAGGTTGATCATCTCTTGAACAGGAATAAATGAAAAATATATATTAAACTGGGATTATTTGCACACATTCATACACCAATACGCAGATCGGTAGGCAACTTCAGGTTAAGTGCCTTGCCCAGAGGCACATCGACATGTGACAAGAGGAGACTGGAATCGAACCCAAAACTTTCGCATTGTAAGACGACTATTCTTCCTACTGAGCCAAAGTTGCCTGAGTCTTGAGGTCTTTTAGACTATTTTACAAGCATTTTGAAAGCAGGAGCTATTTTTACTACTGTGCCATTCTGGTGTCCATGGTGCCGCCCCACATTCAGATTTAGAACCTCACATGCTGCCATGATATGAATATAGACATTCTGGGACTTATTATGTAATTATCAGTCTTGCGAATATAAATATTTTGCAATTGTGTTTTACTGCCATGCCCTTTATGCGTCTTTTTTTCTATTACTTTGCTGTGTAAGCTTTGTGTATCGTGCATGTGGAAAAAAACTCAGATTCACAATGTGGGGTAAATCAAATATTGGGTTTTGTCTGGTTTCTCTTGTTCTGCCTCAAGCACAAGATTTCACATCGCATAGTTGGCTGAGAAAATATGTAACAAACCCCCAGTTTCAGAATAAATTGAACTGCTGCTTTTCTTGACCCAACTTACAAAATATTCAAAAAGGAAGGTTCTTGCATGCGCAATATTTTCCTTGTGTTACTGCTGAAATTCGATAATACACAAACCAAAACGAGCACAATGTACTGTACTCAGAACTAAAACTGTAAAATAATCTTGTGAGACAAAGAGGTCACAGTCTTCCTGGGCATGGTATGTGCGTTAGTGTAAGATGACACCTCCAACGACTCAGTCCTTTGTCCTCTATCAGCCCACAAGATCAATTCACATTTAGGTTTATTAGTTGTTCCCAGAATTAGAAATTCAGAGAATGACACATGAAGCGTCACTCCAAGGATATGAATTAGAGACTGCCTCTTTTTTGGAACCAGCTCCCTCTTTTAGTGTGGCACACAGGCACCATCTTTACTATTAACACTAAGATCAAAACTAATCCTGTCACAGATGGATTCAATGACTAATTAAATCTTATTCTGTAATTACTAATCTACCAGGGTGGCACTTGCTTCAATATGCTAATTTTTTTGTTAACATTTTTTCTTATTTTTATCTGAATCTTTCTTGCCATAGTAAATTGACGTTTTAAGTCATTTCAACCTTGTTCTTCGTTTGTGATGTTTAAATCCTGTTTCTACTTTAACAACCAGATGTTGCTCTATGGAGCATTTGGTTGTCACTTGCGTTCAAATGCTCATAAAATTAAGTGTAGTTAAATGATAAACTTTTGTCAACAGATAACCAAGAATAACCAAGAAAGTGCTATCAAGCCCAGCCATTTATGGTTTATTACAGATGTTGCTGTACGGAGCCTGAAACAGGGTCCATAACAATTATGGGTACAAATGTTGTGGCTGGTGAAACAAAAATGCACTGTATGAAATAGTTCTGTGTTTATTAGTTATGTTGAGTAAGTTATTTCATGTTACAAAGTTTTCTTTAGCCATGGTATTGTATAAAATAAATGCATTTGTGATTGAAAAAAAACCAAATAATTTTAACTTTACAGTTATTGCATTTATATAAAAAAATGACAAAGATGCTAACCTCAAATTAGGAACCAGTAAGGGAGCCAGCTTCCAAGCTTAAGACTTTTAGAATACAGAGAAGAGCAGGTGGTGTTACATTCTCACTGTTGCAGATCAACAGCTCTATGTTTAGTCAGCTCTGCTTCTGCTTTTTTTTTCCATTGTTGGGACCGAAGCCAGGGGTACAACATGAAAGGCCAGTAAGAACTTTTCTGGAATGTCAAAATAAATCGCTTTAACGGAGGGACACCGTGCGCTAATGTCTCTTTGCTGGCAAATAGACATAACTCTTCAAACTGGATCCAAGAGTGTCATACGATCCCGCAATCATATGCACTAAGTTAAGTAGGAATGAATTACTGTTTGTGTATCCGGTATTCATTCATGAACGGGGGTAATTAAGGTACAAGCATGGCTTGACTTTTCTCTCTGAGGTCTACAGAAGCAAACTGTGTTCCAGAGAGTTCCCAGTAGAGACACTGTCTCCACAACACCGAGTGGAGCAGTTTTTCCTGGTCTGAAGGAAGGACAACGGGACTGCATCACCGTGGCTACAGCAGTAATGTTCAGTTTGGCCGGCCCGACAGAGCGAGCCGCCCCACCCCACAGCTACGGAGGTTAGCAAGTTAACCCTTTGTTCACTTTGGATGCTTTCTTCAACTTCATCGCCCCGGACAACTTTTCCTCAGCACGGTTCACATAAGAGGTTGTGTTTTGGGCAGAGAGAAGTAGTTTAGAGTGAAATAATCTAAACATTTTTCGTTTTATGACGTTTGGTTTTGTTTGTGTTGAAAGCTCAGCCATCTTAGTGCTAGCAGATTATCTGCTCAGCACATGTGCTCAGTTTGTGTGTTCTGTGTTTGTGTGTTTTTTTTAACGTTAAGACAAACTTTATTTAAAGGGTGATTTTAAACACAGAAGATCGGCCATAATGCGCCTTCCGCGCTTATGCATTTTAACCCTTTTATTAGGGGTATTTTAAAGGTCTGTTTGATTCTGATGATAAGCTATAAGCTTCTTTTGTTATCTCCAACTGTTAACAGCTAAGAACACGTGCTTGCCTGGTAAGATCATTTACCCAAAAAGGTTGTTAGTTTTCAATCTAGGAAATAATATTTCCCTAAATATTATTTTACTAAACTTGATAACTAAGTAAACACCATTAAGCCCAATTTCTCCAGAAAGATTTGGTTCTTATTCAAAATAGTATTTCTTTAAATATTATTTTAATACTGCGATGGACTGGCGACCTGTCCAGGGTGAACCCCGCCTCTCGCCCATAGACTGCTGGAGATAGGCACCAGCTTCCCCGCGACCCACTATGGAATAAGCGGTAGAAAATGACTGACTGAAATTATTTTAATAAATAAAGGCAGCTAATTAAACATCATTGAGAATTTGTCATCCAGAAGGTTGGTTTTATTCAACAAATCATTCTTTAGAATATTATTTTACTAAGATTACGGTAATAAATACAGACACATATTCTTAATCAGGTTTCTCAAACTCAATCGTACTTATACAGTTTTAATAAAATTTTCCAGTATTTGTATTAAGGTGTCTTTAATTTCAATCGTACCAGTTCCAGATAAATATTATCATTCACTCTGGATACTTCCAATTGTGTAACATCTCACCTCTGCACCCACTACTACCCAAACGTACTGCTATTCTGGTCCACACCCTGGTTACATCCCATCACTCCCTTCTCCTTGGTCTACCGCACAAGTTAATCCATAAATTTCACTATGAATTTCACTATGAATAGTTAGCAGATAAATAAATAAATAATAAACTGCAGTCCGTTCTTTTTACCGACAACAAAGCTCGTACTTTTCTTAAGACTTTTTGCTGTTGTGATGCGTATCCTAGCAACTGTGAAAGACAATACTGAAAGACACAATCCGTGAAGCAAGATTCACAGTTTGGGTTGATGACAAATGTAACAGACAGCTGGAGGGAGAGAGAGCGCCTCTTTTGAGCTCCAGTTTACCCATCGTGATCCATAAATAGATTTGTTCTGACTTAAACATACTGAAAAAAGTGTGTCCTGAATCAATTTAATACATAATGCCTCCTTTAACTTTAAAATACAAGACATTCCTGTACTTTGAGGGATGGTTGGTAACCTTAGTTGACTTTGGGCAGAAGATACACCAACATTCAGTTTTTAGTTTTGTCATCATATTTTATTTTAGGTCCCTTATTAGTAATAGACAGCACAAAGTAAATGTCAGAAATTTATGAAGCCGGCACCAATAATTCAGTTCACTGACGCTTTACACTGAGCTCATGTTTCCCTGCTAGTGGAGTCCACCCCAACCTTGCAGCAAGGTTAGGAAATTGACTGAAATCTGACGTAGGCTGATCTTTCTTTGTTTACAGCATAAACCGGAAAGGCTGCATATGCAGAAGAAAAAGAAAACTGACAGAAAAAAAGGTAGCATACTGGCATGTCCAAACACCCTGAGAGTCTAAAGAACCCTGCACTCCTCTCTACTCTAATGTTTAGGCTAAGTTTCACAGAGGCAAACACACACTTAACAAACCTGACAACATTTTTAATATTCCCTTGTCATTTATTCTCTCGTCCTATCTCTCCTGATATCTTTTTCCAGTGTTTTTTTTTTTATCTCCTTCTCTTCAGCCAATCTTGAAAAACACAACAAAAATACGGTAACCCATGTTAGTTTGATCTCACAAAGGACAAAGGGCAGAACGTTAAACTTTTTAACAACCCCACTGCAGTACTAACTTTAATATTGTTCTTTGCATTGTTGTTAAGAAAGTGGCAAACAGTTACCTCACATGACCTGCAACCTTACAGCCTACGTACTGGTTGGTAATGTTGCAACTCTAAGGTTGCTCCCACTGTATTATTTCCATCTTTAAGATAACAAAAAGTGACCAAAAGGTAATACATGTCTATACAAATAGGTTTAAAATATTTGCAATGAATGATAGCGAGATAGTAGATTTTATGTAGTACATGAGTATCCATATCAGGTTATAAAAAGAACCAAAACATGAGCCATTTGCTCAACTGTAGAGTACACAGAGACAAATTTTGCTGATTTTTCCAAACGATTATTAAGACACTTGCAAACACTCACCTTGTTGCTTCTGAGGCAGTGGACAGATTACTCCATATCAATGGTGGATGTGAAACATAATCAAATGTTTTCCTGGTAAGTGTTTGCATACTGAGACTCTCAAATGAACCACAGCAAAACTGAAAGAGCCTTGCTGTGTTTTGCATCAGAAAAAAGCAAACAGCAGTAATAGTGCGTGTAAGACATTTGGAAAGTTTGCATCAAAACTGGTGAAACACTTAGATGGTTTGCCATTTCAGGGAGCAGGCATTGAAAATGGAGATACCAAGCAGATGTGATTTAATGCGATCCTAGATTTTTAATTTATGCCTGTACAAGTACATCTTGGTTAATAAGAAAAATTGTCTTATTATGGCTTAATTCAATTCAATTCAGTTTATTTATATAGCGCCAATTCACAACACATGTCGTCTCAAGGCACTTCACAAAAGTCAGGTACATGCATTAACAATTAATCCTAATCATTGAACGGGAGTGCAGTCAGATTCTGTTATTTTATTCAAATTTTGGAAAAAAAAGTTTTATATTCTAAGAAAACCCCAGCAGATTGCATCCAGTCAGTGACTTGGGGGCCAGCATTCACTCCCCCCCTGGATGGGGGAGCATGTAGAGACAGGGGGACAGTCACTGGCTTGGGACTTTGCAGCAATCCCCTTTACTGGGGGCATGCATGTAGCGACAGTGGAGAGGAAAAAAATCTCCCTTTTTAACAGGAAAAGAAAAACCTCTAGCAGAACCAGGCTCAGTGTGAGCGGCAATCTGCCACGCCCCGACTGGGGGGTTAGAGAGAACAAGAAAGGAGACACAAAGGAGAACAAAAGAAGGGGCACTGATCCAGGAGTCCTTTCTAGGGGGAAGGAAAAGTTAAATGTTAAATGGATGTAGCTCCTTTAAAAAAGGTCGTTTCACCTAGAAAGAAAAAAGGTAAAAAAACTCTGAGCCATTTTTAAAGGGTTTAAGCTCTGAAAAGGAGAGCCCACATTAGAGTTATTTTACAGTAAAACGCTCCGTCAGTAGCTATGTCTAGGAGAGGAAAAGGGGTTTAAAAACACTGAAAGACAGGGCCATGTGGATCATCGTTAGAGGGTGAGCACCAAGTTGTTGCCAGCGAAACTCGGACGATGCCCCTCTCCAGACAGTTTTTCACAGGTAGACACAGAGGTTCAGGCCAGGTTTTGTAGCTTTTTGGGGAAGAGAGAAGAGAAGGAGAACCAAAGTTAAAAGCTGAAATAACAGAAAATAATAAAAAAAATTGAAGAGTAGTGTGGGAAAGTAGCGAAGAGGGTGAAAGTGGTTCATTATTTTCCCCCAGCAAGCCTAAGCCTATAGCAGCATAACTACAAGAATAGCTCAGGATAACCCAAAACGCCACTCTAACTATAAGGTTTTATAAAAAAGGAAAATTTTTAAAGGCCTAGCCTTAAAAGTAGAAAAGGGTGTCCGCCTCACGGATTAAAAAACGGGGAGCTGGTTCCACAGGAGAGGAGCCCGTGATAACTAAAGGATCTGCCTCCCATTCTACTTCTAAAAAGACTCTAGGGAAACCACCAGTAAACCTGCAGTCTGGGAAACAAATGCTCTGTTTAAAAAAACTTTTTATGGACAATCAGCTCTCTGATGTATGATGGAGCTAAATCATTAAGGGCCTTTATATGTGAGGAGGAGAATTTTAAATCTTTTTCTGGATTTAACAGGGAACAATGAAGGGAAGCTAAAGTGGGGAAATATGATCTCTTGTTTTAAAATTTTCATCAGAAAACTTTTGCTGCAGCATTTTGAATCAGCTGAAGGGGCTTTGAACTGCATTTTGGGGGACATCCTGATAGTAAAGAATTACAATAGTCCAGCCTTTTTGAAGTAACAAAAAATGCATGGACTAGTTTTTCAGCATAAAATCCTGGACAGGATATTTCTAATTTTGGCAATGTTCCGGGGGGAAAAAAAGGGAAATCCTGGAAAAAAAAATTTTTTAATATGGTTTTTAAAAATGACATGTCCTGGTCAAAAAAAAATTTAACACCAAGGTTTTTTACATTATTATCGGAGGTCCAATTTAATGCCATCCGGGTTAAAAGTGATTGACTAAGCAGGGTTTTTTTTTTTTTTTTAAAAACCCCGGTCCAAAGACGACAACTTCTGTCTTGTCTGAAATTTAGAAGCAAAAAATTTTAAAGTCAACCCCAAAGTTTTTATGTCTTCAAAACATGCTTGTAGTCCTTCTAACTGGTTGGGCCTTTACAGGATTTATGGATAAGTAAAGCTGAGGGGTCATCAGCGTAACAGTGAAAATTTTATTCTATGCTGCCTGATAATTTTCCCAAATTGGGAAAGCATATATTATAGTAAAGAGAATTTGGGCCCCAATGTACTTAAAACCCTGTGGTACTCCACAATTAACCCCTGGATTTTAAAAAAAGGATGATTTATTTTTTACATGAACAAACGGGAATTTTGGTCAGACAAATAAGATTTAAACCAGCTAGTGCTTTTTCCCCTGATCCCTACAGCATATTCCAGCCTTTTTTAAGAGAATATTATGATCCCCTTTTAATCAAATGCAGCACTGAGATCTAACAAAAACCAGTACAGACACAAGTCCATTATCTGGGGGGCAATAAAAAAATTTTTTTCATTAGTGATCTTTCAGGCAGAGCTTTTTTCAGTGCTATGATGAGCTCTGAAACCTGACTGAAACTCTTAAAACGGTCTTTTGCTGTGTAAAATGCCAAAATTTTTGATTAGGAAAACTTTTTTTCTCAAAAAATTTTAGATAAGAACGGGGGAAAAAAATTATCGGTCTGTAATTTATTAAGAAAATCCAAACCCGGGGGGAAAAGGTTTTCATAAGAAAAAGGTTTAATTACAGCTACCTTTAAAAAGGGGCTTGTGGAAACATAACCAATTTAATAAGGAAAAATTTTAAAATCATATCTAAAAAATTGGGGCTGGTAATCAGAGGGAAAACCACTTCCTTAAATAATTTTTTGGTTTGGGGGGTTCTAACATACAAGTTGAAGTTTTAGATGAAGCTAATATTTCTGATAACTCAGGAAGCTCCCCCCGGATCCCAAAAACAGCCCCCAAACACAGATCAGGTTTTCTACAGTTATTTCCAATTGTTGTCTCACTTTTTGGGGGGGATGAAGTAATCATCCCCTGGGGAGTTTTGTCAAAGGTTTTCTTTTTAAAAGAATCATTTTATTTTGGAAGAATCCCAATAAAATCATGACTGCTGAGAGCTAAGGGGAAATGGATGGCTCAACAGAGCTATGACTTTTGTGTAAGTTTGAGCAACTGGTACTAAAGAAAAAACCTAGGAATTTTCTTGTTCTTTTCTTTTTAGGATGAGAAAGGGAGCTGTTCTAGCTTGGTGAAGTGTCTTTTTATAAAACAGTAGGCTTTTTTTCCAGATTAAATTTGGGAATCCTCTGGGGTGTGTAGAAGCGCCATTTTCGCTCCAAAATTTTCTAACATTGTGCTTTAAAAGTACGAAAGCTCTGAATTAAACCAGGGGGAGCCTGCCTCCTATGAATAATTTTTCCTTTTTTTTTAAAAGGGGGGGCGTGCATTGTCTAATGCACCATGCAATGATGAAGTAACACTCTGAACAAGGGGAATCAATTTGTGAAGGAGAAGAACCAAAAAATTATTGCCCTCCACTGTGTTTTTCTGTGATAATGAGCAAATTAAAAAAAGGTGGAAAAGATTTTTAAAAGGTTGTTACAGCATCGTCTGATAATGATCTACTATAATGAAATTTTCTTTTAGGTGTTTGGGGAAATTCGGTTAAAAATTTAAACTCAAAGGGTTTTTAAAAAATGGTCGGACCAGCACAGGGTGTGAGAAAAATATTGTAATGTCTGTACACTCAATGCCATATTGTCAGGACAAAAGGGCCAGAGAAATGAAGACCCCCAAACGTGGGGGGGTTTTTTAATGTTTTGAGTTAAAGCCAATTGAGTCTAAATATCCCAAAATTAAAGGCTATATTTAAAGGCTATCACTTTCAGTGTCAACATGAATTTTAAAATCCCCCACAAAAAAAATTTAACCCCTTTTCTGTATTTAACACTAAATCATAAAAAGGTTTTAAAAACTGATCTATAAATTTGAGAGTAAGGGCGGGGTGGACGGTTACAAACAAACGGGGGAAATTGTTTTAGTGCTTTGCAATTTTTGGGGGGGAAAACTGAGGATTTAAAAATTCAAAAGTTTTTTCCCCTTTTTAGGGTTTTTTGGACTAGTCAATAAATCCGCCCTGAAAAATGGGTTTGGGGCTACTCCCTCCTCCCGCCAGTATTTCGAGGGAAGTGGAAAAATTTTTAAAAAATTAGTAGGAGTTTGACTCATTTATAGTAACATAATCCTCTGGTTGCAGGCCAGGTTCTGTGAGGCAAAAAAAAATCTGATTGTCACAAAATTAGGTCACTAACTAGCAAAAGTCTTTGGGAAGAGAGAGATCTTAATTTTTTCCCCCAAAAACAACATTTAATTGTTTTTTTTTTTTTTAGTCTGAGTTGGTTATTTTTATGAGATTTCCTTGGATTTCCTCTTTTAGATTTTTTTTTTAATCTATTCAATTTTGGCCCGTGGGCGGAATGTCTTAAAAAGGGTTTTAAAGGGGGGGGTACAGTTTCAGAAGGGTCGGGGGAGTGGGGTTTTTAAAATAGACCCTGGGTTTCCTGGTTTAAACCCTGGGTTGGTTTAGAGGGTTTTGGGGAAAATAAAAAATTCCCAATTCCTAGAAAAAGAGTGCTCCATCCAAAATTTGGAAAAAAAGGGGTTTCCGGTCTCCCCCCGGGTCAGACCCCGGGTTTTTTCCCCAAAAAAATTTGCCCCTTAAACAAAGTAGCCCCCACGTTTCTGGACCCCCCAAACCCAGGACAAACCAGCGGTTTAATGAAAAGCAATCGGCTTTAAAAATGTCGTCACTGTCAGAATTTTGGGGGGGGGGCCCGAAAAATTTCGGAGTTCCCACATTGTTTTGGCAAACTTTTTCACCCCCGAAGCAACACTTAAAATTTTAGTTGACCCTTTCCGATTTTACGTAAAACCGGGGGTCAAATTTCCGCCAAACGTGAATAACAAACTTACTGTATTTACGTTACCTTTTGCCAGCAGTTTCAGGTAGGGTTTGATGTCCCCCCGTTTGGCCCCTGGCAGACATTTGGACTATGGTCGTTTGGGGGTTTCTAGTGGGGCCCCGTTTCGGGTTGGAGGTGCCAATTACCAGAGTTGGGGTTTTTCAGGGGGTGTGTCGGGGGAGCGGGGGAAAAACTATTAGAAAAAACCCCCCAGGGGGGACGGGTTTGGTGGTGACCTGTGGGGTGAGAAACTAAGGGCTATTGCCTTCCCACGTACCGTCACCCAGCCGGCCTTGGGCGGCCGGCTTTGCGCGGGCTCTTTCCGGGAGGACCGCTACGGGGAGGGGCTAAACCCTCGGTGGCTCCGCGTGGGTTAAGGGGCCCGGCTATCCCGGGGGGTTTTTCAACAGCGCGGAGCCGGGCCTCCAAATCCGAAAAACCCTCGCCTCCAAAAGCTAAAAAATGCTACATTTTTTACACTACCATTATCACGAAAGGAGGCAGAGGAGTAAACCTGAAATCTGACACAGAGAGCAAGAGAGAGGGGGGAGATCAGAAAAAGAAAAAGGCAGAACCCCGGGTAGCCATGGTGGAGTTTAAAGCTAACGCTAAGCTAGCGACCCCTTACCACTACTAGAAAAAACCGTGTTAAAACACGGAGAGTCGCCAAACGTTAAATTACAGAAAAGAAAGTATGTGTTTTAACGGGTTATGTTTATAACAAGTAAGAGATATCAAAGTAAGAGAGAAATCAGGTCAACGAGAGAAACCTTTCACACACAAAAAATACCCAAGTGCAAAACAGGAAGTGACGAATACGCCTTACCACGCCTTACCACGCTTACTAAAATAAAATCCAAGTTTAAGTTTTCGAAAACTGGAATATTACATAGGATATGAAAAAGAGGATTCTTTTAGGACAGAAAGAATATATAATAGCCAACACAATCATGGGGAAGACTGGCTACATGGCAGCAGGCATCCTCAACAAGGACAGTAAGCCACAAAAGGTTATTTCTGGCTGTTCAGAGTGCTGTATCTAAGCATATTAACTGAAGGTTCATAGCAAGGAAAAAGCATGGTAGAAAAAGGTGCACCAAACAGTGATAACCACAGCCTTGACAGAATTGTGAAGTAAAACCCATTCAAGCCGTGGTGTCAGTTACTCAAGAGCCAACAAACACCAAGGCAAATCTATAACATGGGCTACAATTGTCAAATTCCTTGTTTTAAGCCAACTGAACCAGAAAAAAACATCAGAGGCATCTAAACTGGGCTAAGGAGAAAATGGACTGAGCTGTTGCTCACTGTTCTAAAGTGCTTTGTTCAGATGAAAGTACATTTTTCATTTTATTTGGCAATTAAGGTCCCAGAGTCTGTATTGATTGGCAAATAAACTTGTCTGACCTAAACCCTACAGAGAATCAAGGTGTAACCGGGAAGAGGAGAACACACAAGACTGGAAAATGCAGACAAATTGAAGCCTGTCATTACCTGACCAACCTGGGCTTCCACAGAACCTCATCAGTGTTTTTTTTTTGGTGTTCTGATGATTTTTTATTTTATTTTCAGAGAAACTATATTTTGGTCTTTCACAAGTTGTAAGCTATGACTATCAACATTAAGAGAAACAAGGGCTTGACATGTATTACTGTCTTTTCCTTTACTATGCAGCTACTGTTTTCAAAATATATCTCGAATCTGTCTGCCCGGGTTTGTCACAGCAATTTGCTGAGTCACTTGAAGTTTGACTTGTGCTTTTAACAAGGAAAGGCGTAGACAATCATTTATTGAAAGCAAACAATCTGGCTTTCTTTCCCGTGTGATAACTAATGTAATGTTCACAGAACCAAGCCGCTGATGGGAGGTGGTATAAATCAAACTACCATAATAAAATGATAGATGAATCTTACTTTATGTGAAAGTGGGTAAAATATCGTCAAATGAAATGACTTGACTCTCAATAACTTTATTTTTAGTTAGTTTTCTAATATGCCCTTTGCCATGCAAATGCCATCCAAATGCACAGAAACAACCAAGTACCACCACAGGCAAAGGATGATGATCAATTAAGCATTTTCATACTTTACTGTGATTGTACAGTATGAAAATGCTTAATTGATAGTTGTTTATTATCCTTTTAGCTGTTGGATCAACACTCCAGAGAAGAAACAGATGTATTTAACCATAGTAGAAAATAAAAAATAAAAACTTTAATTTATTTTATTAGTATTTATTAGGTTATTATTTGTTTTATGTCCAATATTCACTTGTTTGCTAATAGACCCATCACAATATTGAGTATCTGCCTTGCTCTCCAATGCCTAATGAAAAAACATCAATTTAGGAAAGATTCCGTGGTAAGGGTGATGCACCTTGAAGAAACCATATACATCAGATATAGGTTGCTACAGAATTGACCCATGTGCTATTAAAATGTCACAACAATGACCTAATAAAAATGTTACCCTATTTCAAGATACACCATGAAGTCACACTGTCTGCACTGATGATAATTCACTCATCTGTGTATGCCGAATGCTTGCAGTTTCTCAAACTGCAAGCATGGATTACAATATTTAAAGGCCAGTTTGATCTTTGCTGGATTTCCAAAATAAATCACAGTAACCTACTCCTAACTCAGCCAGGAAAAGGAGGAGTAAAAGCGGACTTGTCCTGTAACGTCACTGTTTGAATAAAAACCTCACGTTCCAACAGACCACACAGGTCCCCAGCGGAGCTGGAAGGAGAGACAGCACGCTAATGTCCCTTTGCTGGCAAACAGACATAACTCTTCAAACTGATTCCAAGAGTTTCAAACGATCACACGATCGTATACACAAAGTTAAGTAGGAATGAATTACTGTTTGTGTATCCGGTATTCATTCATGAACGGGGTAATAAGGTACAAGTGCGCCTTGACTTTTCTCTCTCAGGTCTACAGAAGCAAACTGTGTTCCAGAGAGTTCCCAGCAGAGACCCTGTCTCTACAACGCCGAGTGGAGCGGTTTTCCCGGCCCAAAAGAAGGACAATTGGACCACAGCACCGTGGCCACAGCAGTAACGTGCAGTTCGGCGAGGCCAGCAGAACGAGCCGCCCCCACCCCACAGCCACGGAAGTTAGCTGCAAGCTAACCCTTGCAGGGAGGAGTCACACGTTCCAAGACTAACTTAACCTCGTTTCCAAACTCCTCAAGATAATCCTTGGTTCTCAAACATAAATAACATTGCATGGTAATGTCGCATCACTCTTTCGGTCATGGTTTTTAACCATCTTTGATTAACTTGTTTATATTGTACATAGCCCACTAGTCTTCCTTATTCTTTCATTTTGCTTGGTAGTTTAGTTGGATTGTTTTAGCATGGTAAAGTTTGTTGATTGAAATATGTAAGACTTTAAGTTAACGTATTTTTGTTAATAAATTCTTGCATTTTAGGAAACTGTATGAATTAATTCTGTGTGTGTACAGGGTTTTGCTGTTCAATTATAAGCCAGAGCTTGGCTCACCCCTTTAAATTTTGTCCTGATACCACTACCTTATTGGGCTGGTATTCACAGGACAACCCTTAACAGACCGAAATATTATTTAATAAAATATTAAAGTATTAATATTAAATATTAAACAATATATTCATAGTCACAACATTAGCATAAAGTCTGGGGAAAAAACATCCAGTGACATCACAGCAAAGTAACTTACTCTGCCCTGACCAGAGCTACACAATATGTCAAATCACAATCCTCAATATCAGTGTATACAATATTGTAAGGGCAAAGTCCTCTTTGTATATTTTTAGTGGCTGAGATACCAAAGCTCACAGAGATCGGTGGGGACATAATGAAATGGTAAAGAAAGAAAAGAGTCAGAAAAATGCAGGGTAATTGCAATCAAAATTCCCATTGCAATTCCATATTTCCCTAATATTGTGTAGCCCTAGTTCTGACGCAACAGCACATTGTAAATTTTGCATCCTTTATCCCAATAAACAAGTGTAACACAAAATAGGAGGCATTTAAGCAACTCATACTTGACAGATGTGACATGCCTTGGTATTTCCCAATAACCAACCAATTTGTGTAACAATTCATAGTTAGATTTTTTTTTCCTATTTCAAAACATGCTCCTGATGTCCTCACTTGCACAATATTTTCTTTCAATAGTGAACAGTGCCTTCGAAATATTTTGCTTAACTGTGCTCACACATTATAGGCTAACATGGGCTGCTCTGTGGTTTATAATATCTAATTTAATCAATGCAAAAAATGTCTGCATGAAACCGTTCTTATGAACCTGTCCTCTTACAGCCATGATGTCTATTTAAGTTCCAGTTACTTGAAATTTGCTAATGCATCCTAAATGACAATTCAATATTGTGAACAGGCTTTTAAATGTCATTGGTTTTTGCATAGTGAGCTTTCCTTGGAATAGAAACAAGATGCTTATAAAAATCAGGAAACAAAATTTCTTTTAGGTTTTACACTCAGTAGTCTGAATAGTTCTTGGGTAGGTTCTCAGTTTTTTTAATCATGTCCTCAGCTGGACATCAAAACAAAAGTAAGCAATGCCTGGATTGCAATCAATGACAAAATATTGTGACAACTTTAATTTGTCTGAAAGGGTCATATACATTTCCAAGCAAAGCAGTAGCAAAAAGGTTAGTCTCAATTTAGCTGTATTTTTTCTGTGGAGTATTTTACCCTTCCCTGGGTGGGTTTTCCTCAGGGTACCCAGGGTTCCACATCTGCATTTAAAATTGGACTTAAGAGCAAGTGTGTATAGAATTTTCTGCTCGACTGAAACCATATATACAGCTCCAATCCGTATTTCAGGATTTTATTTTTGGAGGAATGTCCAAACTTGTAGCTAACATTGCATTTCTAACTTTTCCGTTTGCAGGTTGTAAAGGCTTTAATGACCAAATTTGTATTAAATCATTCAAGTGTTTGATTTCAGACTTTTCAGTTTCTGGCAACTAGTAAACAAGCACATGTTGAGATCTTTTTAAAACTAAAATTCTGAACTATTTTGGGGTTGTAATACAGAGTTAGCATTTATAGATAATTTTTTTCACTCCTTTAAAGTAAAAAATAAGGACCCTGTTAAATTCCTATCCTACTGAAAAAAATATTACATCACGCCCTACATGAATGTTTACAATAGTTTGAGTAGACTGCTGTTGAAAACATCTAGACCCTAAAAAATGTCCAGAACAATCCTTGGGTGAGAAAATGTTGAAAAGTGCTAAGAAATTTTCCCATAATTTGTACTTAATTTGCCACTATGCAGGTGTTAATGCATTTGCGACTTTAGCTGGCGGCTTTTAGGGGGGTTTGCTTTCACTACATTCAACTCTGTGACTTATTTGCAACGCCATCCTGCCATCAAATTGCCGGGTAAAATATCTCAAATCAAAAATCATCCTTCACGACCTCAAAGACATTTGGTAATTTTTACTTAATAAAAATCTAGCATTTGCTCCAAATTTGACTTGTTTAATTTGTGTGTATAGTGCACTGATATGATATTTGAAAAAGCTGAAATTCACTGCACTTTTTTCGTTTCAGTGAAGCTGATGCTCTCTGCATGCCACACTGACACAAAACCAGACTGACCGGGCATATGTGAGAGATTTTCTCCCCTCAAAACTGACATTAGCAAATGAGCATTGCTCCCATCAGGCCATGGAGGCTGTCTCTGCAGGCATTTGTGTGAGGAGAGAAAGCCCACAGGCAGCTAATTATATAACAAAACCAGTTATGATGTGGGTAGTGGTTACATCTGAGGCCTATAACTGGAGATGCTGCAAAGCTTCTATATTTACCAATAAAAACTTACATAAAAACTCATAACCCCTCCTGTCATAACCCCTCCTGTTGTTATGACAGGAGGGGTGAAAGATCCTTGCTGACATTTCTTTCCTTAATTAATTTATTTTTTGCAAACTGAATTAATGTACAGTCCTTTCAATGTGTCAACCCTGACTTCTGAATGACAGAAGTCAACAAATCAGTGTTTCTATGGCGACAGGACAACGTGTGACGCTCTGACTGTGTCTGTCTCGTCTCCTCCATATGGTCAGCGGCCGTTCGATGAACAGCAAGGGAGAAGTTGATTTCCTTGATTGTGTTGAAAACTGTGTTCTCACATGAGGAGACGCTGCCTCTAATCAGCGTGTGTCTGAGTGGTAATTCGATATAAGCACCAGTACAGGCAATTTCACGATGTGAAGTCATTCAAAGAGCAGGACAAAAACAAATGAAAAAAAAATTAAGATATGAGGACTGATCCCTTACTGCTTAAATTAGAGTTAATACTAAGAAATAAACAGAGAACTCTTTGTTGCATGTGACAGCTGACTGCAGAAAACTTTTGGAAATATTTGGGAAAATGCTACCTAATGCAAGGTATACGGTAGATTTAAAAAAAGTTTGCCACAGCAAGCAAAAAAATTCAAAGATAAAGAAAGATAAACTAAGTTACCCAAACTGTTATAAAGTACTTACTAATGAAGGAAATAAATTCATTTTTCAAAGAACTCCATTGAATTTTGCTTCTTAAAGATGCATTTCTTTGTCAATATATAGAATGACATTTGTGTTTTGTGCTCTTAAAGAAAAACATTTCTTTTGCTGCTATATTTGAATAAGTAAAAGGCTGATGGAGTAATCAACTTTGTTTTTATTCTTTTTGCTAAGCATTTTCTACAAACTACTTCTCTGTTTTTATTAAACAAAGGCAAAATCACACAAAAACATGTTAACAGTTGTTGACACAAGGGGTAGGATAATTTCTGTATACCGTATCTAAAGTTAAACTTGACCCTTATTGTCCCAGTGTTGTTGAGCAGCAGGGCCCAGATAATGGTGGTCCTTTTAAGGGGGGCTCGGCAAGAAAAGTTCTAGAACAACTGCTTTAAACCATCACCATTCTTCACACATCCAAACACATTCTAGCAGATATTTTATTTATGGGATACTAGATCCAACAGATCATTAAAGTCCATGTAAACCCATGGCAATTCTGCTAAAATGTCCAATTATCAGCCTTGGGTCATCTATAAATAGAAACTAACACACACACACACACACACACACTTGCACAGCATTAGGTGAAAATAATCCTTTCTTCTTGTGAGGTGGCCTGAAAGAGTTCATCAGTAATGACTGCTGTAGATTTACAGACACAATGAGAAGCATCCGAGTGCTTTAGTTGATAGCACTCAGATGATAGCTTTAGTTGATAGATTAAGTTGGCAACCTGGGAGTCAGGGCTCTACATTTCGGCGCCTCTCAACTTCCCTTCTCTTTCCAATTTCCTGTTGGTTGGATTGCTTACAATGTACATTTTTGGCATCAGCCAGAGAATAAGCTTCATTTCCTGGATAACTTCTGTTTCAAATGTTAAGAAATGCGGATAAAAAGCTCAACCCCATATCATCGAGAAGGGAACACAAAATATCTTTGACCTCAGGGAGACTTTGGTAGAAAGTACTAAAATGTGTAAAGAGGCAACAAAAGAGGAACAAAGTAGACTTTGGAAGATGGTCAAGTGTGAATGAAGGTGGACAGTGTAACAGAGAGTGATTCAGCAAGGCAACATAGGGTTACTATTTGTTTAAGAAAGGTGAAAGAGTAATTCTTTTGCCATTTTTGACCCAATTCGTCAATATGTCTTTCAGTGACCCTGTTTTAATTTAAAGCAAAGTAGGTTTGCAATTAAAGGGACAAAGAAAGTTTTGACACGAAGCATCACAATACATTCCTGAACCAGGAGACGTGGCCATCTAATTGTCTGGTTAAAGTGTTTATGCACAAATGTGTGGCTGTATGCAGGAAAAAAATAAAAAAGATTACTTGGATTCACACAAAGCCTCACTCTTCTTCAATGAAACGTGGCATTGTGCTCCTGAAACAGTAAGGTCTTTTCTCCAAATTCACCCTTCATCAGAAAGTAAATGGGCAAAGTATGGACATTCTGATACGTATGCTGACATGATCACATGAGCAAACCAAAACACAGTTCAGTTTTCACACAAGTGCTGTGTAACTAAAATATATCCCATGACAACTTTTCTCTTTGATGCAAAAAACAGCACAAAGGTTCCCAGCAGCAGAGCAAATGGCTATTTCAGTCATTGTTTAAATACTTGTTGCAGAACAAAAAATATATACCATGATCTAACTGCTTTAAAATAGAAAAGCTAAATTATAATGGTGTTAAAAAGTATTTTGTAATATTTTTACCGGAGTAAATATAAACAACAGTGTAAAAAATGATTTCATTGTATTAAGGGAAAACGCTTTCCAAATGAACCTGGGCCTCAAGTTTCTTCAGTCAAGTCAGCGTTCATTGGACATTAAAATGGGTTTTTGGGAAGTAATTTTCAAGAAGTTATAAAATAGTTGATAATATTTTTCCTATTCACTGAAAATACTTTAAGACTACAAGTCATATTCAACCATTTAGTACACAGTGATACACTGACTCCCAAATCGGGGGAAATGTAGGGAAATGTGACGTGTGGGAAACTGAAATCAAATCGCATATTCAAGACATTCAAGTGGTCCACATGTAACATCTGGCAAAAACAAAAAGATACGAGTGACTCAAAATCAGATTGAAGCTGCACAAACTGTCACAACATTAGCAGCATAATGTTTAGGAGAAACAAAAAATGCCACGAGTTAAATGTGTATAGTTAAGCCCCAAAGTATTCATCCCCCTGAAAGATTTTGATTTGAAGTCATCTTTTTATTTTACCAACACATTTATTTTGACTGGAAGTAATGTTTACATTTTGGAGTGGCCCCACTAGGGTCACGAGTAGAATCTAATAGAGGACGTGTAAAGACAGCTCAAGATTTGGGTGAAGGCAAGGAGGTCTTCTAGCCTTCAAGTGGTACTTGGAGCTCATCACAAAGGGTAAATCATCAAAATACCAGCAGAAACATGCAAAGCGTTTTTTAGCAACCACAAGAAAGGTTTGATTGCTGTAGTGTCAATACAGGGTTTTCCATTAATTATTGAGAAGGGTTCAAAAAATGTTTTGTCATCTTTTGAGACATGCTTGTCTCATTTCCTTTCAGAAACAAACTTCTTGGTTGAATAAAACTGATGTTAAATTTAAATCTGCCAGGGGTACGAATCATCTTGGACTAAACAATAGTAACTGGATGTTGCAGAGGGTTACTATGTCCCATGCAGCAAAAGGCCCAAGGAGTTCATTTGTGATTAAATAAAACTTTCAGCGGCTTCTGTGTCACAAAACCACAACAATGAAAGTCACTAATGATAGTACAGAGACGCAGCAGGGCAGTTCCCAGACAGAGAAGGAGACATAAATAGGAAAAGAGGTGGTGGGGGTGGCACAGATGTGTGTGGGATTTACAATAGGTGAGCAGACTACTGATTAGAGGCACAACCTTGTGATCACAAGAATCCCTGACAAGAAGGGGATACATGTTTCACTAACACTTGCTTCTGCGTAGAAACGCACAAATGAGAGCACAGACAGGAAGTGTAAATGTTCCCGTTCCAATAATCCTTCTGACTTGGAAGTACAGGGAACATTTTTCCTTCTAACGGTCTGATTGTAAGAAACTAAATTATGTCTGTGCTGCCCATGCAAACAAAAACAAATAGCTGATATACTTTGACTGATTATCCAAACCACAGCCAATGACTGAGGCCTATAGAGCAAGTTGCAACATACAGCAGTAAACTACAGCCTTGCCTCCTGGGTTCACCATAACAACGAGGCATTCGTCAAGTGAAATGAGGGCAGAATCATTTTGTAAGTAATTTATTGGTTTTGACACAGTCAGCAGGAACGTTTTTTCAGGCTATCATTTCCTACAAGCTGATTTATATTCAAATGGTGTTAAGCTGCGGGCCGTTTATCCACCAAGGGTGCTATACAATACCAGAGGGTAAAGAGGGAACTTTTGTTATGTGTGTGACACTGAAATCGAATTATCACAGTGTGTATGTGTGGCTAACATTATATTAATTTCTGTAACCAAAGCTTTGGTATCTTACATACAGTGCTTTCCAAAATATTTCTGTCTATTAAAATTATCCTAAAGATTTTTCACACTATAGCCACAAACGTCTATGTATTTTATTGTGATTCAAGTGAAGCATCAACACAAAATCTTTTCATGATTGTGAAATAAGAGGAAAATAAAAATCTAAAAGGTGTGGCGTGAATTTGTACTTGGAAACCCCTAAAAAAAGTCCAGTGCAACCAAAAGCACTAGAGAACATCCGTGTGTAATTTCATCTCGGTGTAATTCCAGCTCTTCTGTGAAGGCCTTGAATGTTTGTTCACATTAGTGAACAAAGAGCCACATGAAACCAGTTAACACAGCAACAGGGACAAAGTTGTGGAGAAGATTTAAGCAGGGTTAGATTATAAAACAATACAAAGCGTTGAACATCTCACAGAGCTATGGTTAACCCATTGCCTGAAAATAGAAAGGGTATGGCACAACTGTAAACCTACCAAGATATGGCCGTCCACCTAAACTGACAGGCCAAGCAAGGAGCGGGAAAAGCAGCCAAGAGGCTCATGGTAGCTCTAGACGACCAGAAGAGATTCACAGCTTAGGTGGGAAATCTGTTGACAGGACAATTATTTGTCTTGTGCTCCACAAATCTGACCTGTATGGAAGAGTGGGAAGAAGAAAACTGCTGCTAAAAGAAAACAATAAAAAGTCAAATTTACAGTTTGCCACAAGCATAGTGGTGGACTCAGCAAACATGTGGAAGAAGGTGCTCTGGTCACATTAGATCAAAATTGGACTTTTTGCCTTTCATGCAAAAAACACCAAGAATATGTTGATTTTTTTTTTGTTTCTTCCTGTACTTGAAACAAAAGCAAAATGTTACAAAAATGTTACAAATCACCTGTGTTTTCATTTGATCTCCATGCTGTTCAAGATTATCTTGGGAAAAAGTCTGCTGAAGATTTTCTTCCAACGGAATGAGCATTTAAATACAGTACTTAATAGAAATACTTTCCATCTATTCCACTATAGTGCCCTTCATTATGCATGTTTTTGAGTGTCTCTGCATGCCTGTACTGTATGTATGAGAATTTGTCTGCAGACTTATTTCCAACACAGTGCTGCTGGAATACAATAAGGCCCATTCAAGACAGTGACCTGGGTAAAAAAGTGCTGTATCACTCAGAATAGGGCGGGATCAAAGACTTTAAACTAGACACGCACTCATCCTCAGTCACACCATCTTTAAACAATCCTAATGTTTATTACATATCACATTAGATAGCACAACTAGCTGTAATTGTAGTGTAACGAATAGCTCTTAAGTAATTATTTGAAAAATAACAATACACATTACCTCAGCTATAAATGCATTAAGTATATTGGTGTATGATGTAAATTCTGAAGGTTGATACGGTCAATAAAAAGGCTACTATGAGGGAAAGGTTCAAGGCTCAACTTATTTCTGAAACTTCATAAAATACAGCACCCTAAACAATTATTACCACCCCTGGTAAATGCATGCAGAAAGGTCTAAATATGAATTGTTGTTATGGAGACTTGGTGACCCAATGATGCCACTCTTTGTTGCAGTTCTCTTACCAGCCTCCTCAAGGGCAAAACGTAGTTGCACGTACTAGACGCTTTGCATGGACGTCTGCCAGACATGTCTGCGCAAAGCTTAATTTTCACGACCCCATATGCGTTTCGGGTGCCACACCATAAATTGCAATAAAAAGTCTCCATATCGAACTGTTTTATATGTGACACACTGCTCCGAGGAGCCGGTCGTGAGTACGTGGAGCGTCACGGACACTCTGCCTTGCACTGACAGGTGTATTCCTCTTCTTTGTCCCTAGTCTGGTTAATGGCATTTAACAAAACCTTCTTTTCTTTTTCTTTTTCCAAAGCTACACAGTGAATTAGCTCTGCCTCACCATCCCCCATGGCAGAAAGTGTGGGACATGTAGGAATTTGTCACCAGACGTATAGGAAATTGGTACGCACAACTATGAAGCCACAGACAGTTCGCGCGGAATCTACGCTGCTCACAGTACGCCCGACTATGTTCTGCCCTTTACTGTGCATGGCAGCAGGAAAAACCTTGGTACTTGTCCAGTTTGGCCATTCCACGACTAATGAAAGTCAACGCAGTATTTGACCTAAATGGAATGTGTTCCAGTGTTTCCTATTTTGCACAGTGGGTATAAGAAAATAAGCTCTGTGTCATCATATTTATATCACAGGAATAGAAGGCCATGGATTACATAGAAATTAAGCAGAAATAAAAATAAGGCATATGTGTAATTTATTTTACAGGAATGTTGTATTTTTCAAACATGTTCAGAGTGTGCCGTATTTCCCAAAGGCTGCAAGCTAAAGGGTAAAATGTTCAATTTAAGACCAAACTGGTTGCAGTGAAACATTTACAGCTGCAGTATTTCTCCAACTATTGATTGCTCTGAAAATTGGCTCTGACGATAATGATCCCCAAAAGGCTTAATTCAACTAAATGTACCTTATCTGATTTGAATGTGTTTAATTCTCTGGCCGGTGACCAAATGCCTGTAACATTTCTATCAGGTTCAACTGTGCGTCATGTCTCCCGGTAATTAAGAAATGTGAATATGTTAAAGAAAATAGAGGCAGTTATAAACTCTTGTCAAATAAATATTAGCCAAAACACCCATCACCAGAATCAATTAAAAAGTCATTTTGTGGGACATTTAAATGGCTTTTTAGAGAATGTATTATATGTTACTGTAATTTTACTTCCAATAAAACAATAACATGTTATGGATGGAAACATTTTAAATAATAATTATAATATTATAACATATAATTGTAATAAAATCAAGCATAAAACGTACCTATTGCATTAGTCAGTCAGTCAGTCAGTCAGTCATAAAACGTACCTATTGCATTAATATACATTAAATTCTTGAATATCAATATTTTCATTAGACTATTTATCCCAGTTGATTGCAATCAGTGTAATGTTTTAATAAATTATAATACATATAAGGAATTTAAAATTTATATTATTAGTACAGATAATACAGATCTTAAAATAATACATTGCCATGCCTTGTCTACAATATCATCAAAGAACATTTTCAGGTAAAATTACAAACATTTCTCTGTGTTGCCTTATATCAGAGGGGAAAATCAGACAACAGATTATTTTCTGTAGCAGTGTCTCATTTTACCCATTTAGCATATTTTTTTTAAGGTGAAACCAGTTTTTAAGGTTCAGTTTCTGACTGGTTTCAAGGTGAGTAAGAAAATGCCCCGTGATCTAGGTGTTCGATGTCAGCTGCACCCAGTTTCAAGTGCAACCTAGCTGCTGCAGAGACACACCAAGTCCCAGACACACATGATTTTTCTCACAGGTGTTATCTGAGCCTGAGAGTGTCAGGAAATTGACAGCATTGTTGATTCTGATCATGTTTTATTTTTTGTGTGAAGTTCTTTGTAAATACATTTCTCCACCTGCATCCATTGGACACAAAAAGTGGTAAAAAAGATTTTGAATCAATATATTTCTTCCTTAATTTTATGAATGCCATTATTAGCTTCAGTCTTCACCATACATAACTTTAAAAGTGTTACACTTTTATTCTTTCTTTCTTTAATTATTGGAGGTGGGGGGGTCATCTTGTAACAAAAGTATTTTTAAATTTACAGTAAATGAAAATGTATCTTAACCTAGTGGAAAAAAACTTAAAGAAAAAAAATGAAGAATGAAAATTCTCCTAAAAAAATACACAACCTAGCCACATGTTATGCTATTTGTATAAACATAAACAAACATATGCAAAAACAGACTAATAAACAATCTCTATATTAAACAAAAACAGCATTTATTAACAGTCAAATACTGGAAAATGTTGAGTATTTTAAGCTTAAAAAGAAGCAGGGAAAAAACAACTATTTACAACATCACAGAGATAACATAGCTTTAAACAAGTACATTGCAAATCCAGGAAATTAAAACTGTATTATAAATTAAAAATCTGAATTGATTTGAACTGGTTTGTGTTATGATTTGGGGTTTTTTGGTTTTTGGTTTTTTCCTTATATGTTTTTCACTGCTCAAGCTTTGAATCATGATTCTGTTTTTTATTTTCCTGTTTATGCTTTTGTTTCATGTTTTTCTAGTTATAGTTCTATTAGTTTGTTTCCTTGGATTTGCGTTCTGTTCAAGCCATGTTTTGCTCCTGTCACGTTGTGTTCTCTGTTAACTTTATTCGGTTCACCTGCACCTAGTTAATCTGTCTTGCTTCATCTGGTTCACACTCCATTTATACGTACCTGTTCTGTTTACACATCGCTGAAACATTTCTCTAATCATGTCTGGTTTACTGATCATGCTCATGTCTTGCTTTTTGGACCATGCCTGTCTAGCCAGCCTGCTTTTGTTTTTGCTCCTGCCTCATCTGTGAGTGAATTTTAGTTGATTAAATCTTTTTTCACTTACCATCACACTGCCTGCTCGTCTGCATTCTGAGGTTTTATCTTGCAAGTCCTAACAGTTTGGAGATATGGGTGGGTCCTGTCAATTTTCCATATGCCCTTAAGGTGATTTCATTTATTTCCCAAACAGATGTATCCATTTTAATATACGTGTGTGCTGTTCCTGATGCATTTTGAGTTTGAATACTGCATGTCTATTAGGATCAGTAGTGCAGTATAAATGTTAAATGTTTCTGTTTCCATAAGAAGACTAATAGTTTCATAAAAAAGCCTTCCGCTGATTCAAAATATTTCCCCTACTTTAGCTTCCCTTCATTGGCTCCCTGTTAAATCCAGAATAGGATTTAAAATTCTCCTCCTCACATATAAAGCCCTTAATGATCTAGCTCCATCATACATCAGAGATCTGAATGTTCCATACGTTCCTAAAAGAGCACTTCGTTCTCGGGCTGCAGGTTTACTGGTGGTTCCTAGAGTCTCTAGAAGTAAAATGGGAGGCAGATCCTTTAGTTATCAGGCTCCTCTCCTGTGGAACCAGCTCCCAGTTTTAGTCCGTGAGGCGGACACCCTGTCTACTTTTAAGGGTAGGCTTAAAACTTTCCTTTTTGATAAAGCTTATAGTTAGAGTGGCTTAGGTTATCCTGAGCTATCTTCCTTATTTTTACCTCCATCTTCTTTCCTCCCTGTTGGATGGAGTAAGGGGGAGTCAGGATTAGCCTAAACCGGCTTAGTTATGGTTGAGGTGCAAACACACCCTTCATTTCTGCTACCTTTATGACCCCCTCTCTTTTCCAATAGGTATAATCAATCTGACAGAGAGAGGTATCCCAATCGTTGTGGTTTTTAGTATAACAATGGCCATCAGTGGGCTCTAGATGGACAAACTGTCTACTTTTAAGGCTAGGCTTAAAACTTTCCTTTTTGATAAAGTTTATAGTTAGAGTGGCTTAGGTTGTCCTGAGCTATCTCTGTAGTTATGCTGCTATAGGCTTAGGCTGCTGAAGGACATAATAACCACTCTCACCCTCTTCGCTACATTCTCACACTGCTCTACAATTTTGCATTATTTGCTGTTATTTCAGCTTTTAACTTTGTTCTCTCTCTTTTCTCTTCCTAGAAGCTACACCTGGCCTGACTCTGTGTCTACCTGTGACACCTTTCTGGAGTGGCGCATCTTCCAAGCTTCTGCTGGCAACAACTTAATGCTCACCCTCTACCGATGATCCACAAGGCCCTGTCTTTCAGTGTTTAACCCTTTCTCTCTCCTAGACATGGCAATTGACTGAGCTTTTGCTGTGACTAACTCTATGTGCTCTCTTTCAGACTCTAACCTTGAAAACTGGCTCAGAGTTTATCTGTTCTTTCTTTCTAGGTGAAACGACTAAAGGAGCTACATCCACTAACATTTACTTTTCCTTCCCATAGAAAGGACTCCTGGATCAGTGCTTCTGTGTTCTTATTGTGTCTCTGCTCTGTTCTCTCTAACCCCCAGTCGGTCGTGGCCGCTCACACTGAGCCTGGTTCTGCTGGAGGTTTCTTCCTGTTAAAAGGGAGTTTTTCCTCTCCACTGTCGCTACATGCATGCTCAGTATGAGGGATTGCTGCAAAGTCAACGCCAGTGACTGTCCACTGTCTCTACATGCTCATCCGGGAGGAGTGACCGCTGCAAATCTCTGACTCGATGCAATCTGTTGGGTTTCCTTAGATAGAAAAACTTTTTATCCAATTTGAATAAATAACTGAATCTGACTGCACTGTTCAATGATTAAGATTAATTGGAATGTATGTACCTGAGTTTTGTGAAGGGCCTTGAGACAACATGTGTTGTGAATTGGCGCTATATAAATAAACTGAATTGAATTGAATTGAATAAAACTTTAACTGTTTTAAATAAGTGAGTGTTGAATTATCCAGTTCAGATTTGATCAGTCAAAGTTTAGTCTTAGCTTTGTGCCGATGCAAAGCTACAAAGAATATGCTAACTTTACCATCATTAGCAGCTCCCTGCAAATTATAGTTTTTGAAGCAAAATAGGCACTGTGATGGCGGCTTCTTTAAAACGTTGTATAAGTGTCAGCCAGACTGACAATGCAACTTTAATAAACAACTCTGTCAGTACAACCCAACTAGTACTTACTGCAAAATAAGTCACCAACACTGATACATTGGGGTGTAAAGCTTTGGGCACACATCATTATATCCATCACCCATAGAAATATTTTAGACTACCTCACTAGATGACGTCCTATGCTGACAGCAACTAGATTTGTTTTAGGAGACAGACTTTACTATAATTCGTATTATTGTGGCATTTCAATATGGTGAGATGTCATGCCAAGAGGTCCCTAAGGCACCAGCACTTTTGACAGTCACAAAGTCTTCCCATTTTCTCAGCTAACTTATAAGGTATGCCACAAATAGTTCGACATTCGTATCTCAAATTCCAGAACAAGCTCTGTGCCTCTGGTCTCTCCATGTGCATAACATCGGCATGCACATGGAATGCAAAGCGCGGAGCTGTTGTCGAGGGTTTCCTCCTGGCTCCAGCCTGCTGGTGGGCAGGAGTTTGGGGATATGTGAAGAATAAACAGTGTAATCAAGTGGGAGGAATTCCAGGGAGATTCGGCAAAGAGAGCAAGCAAACAAAGCACGAACACACAAATACATACACACAATTTCAAAGCACAATACAGTAAGCTCAGGTGGCCTTGTCTTTCTAGTAGAGCCACAGCATAGTAAGCAGCTTCAAAGAGGGGGTTTCCTGGGAAAATTGGCCGACGCTTTTTGGGTTTTTTTTGTGGCCTACCGAGGCAGCCTGCTTGCATTTGTGTGATAAGTTAGCACTGGACTAATATCCCACATAATATTCTGTCCAGCAGGATAATCCTGATAATAATGTCCTTCCTCTCTCTCTGAACACCCAGTATTTATACCTCAACATAATACATAAGTACCCCTGACTTATATTTCGCAACGTCCGCCTTGGACAGTAACTTCTCTTAAAAAGCTAAACCGTATCCAACTTGAATATTTGCAGACACTTCTCAAAAATATTCCTAGCCCACCTTTTGTGGATTTAGACACAAAACATTAAAACTAGAAAAAAGGGCTGTGATGATTAGGTTATGAATTCATTAAGGGCGCATTTGTCAGTGAAGAGACACTGAATTTGGTACAGACACTGAAGACGGTACACAAAGAGAGTGATTTTTACATTTAGTTATGCTAACAAGAATAATAGCTGAAGTATAAGTTTAAGATTACAGTTCTGTGAATTTGTCTTTGCTTTAAAATAAAAGTAACAAACCCTGTTTTACAATGACTGCTCCTAATTTAACATTACTTAAAGATAAGTCCAAAATTATTCCTACTTGGCTTGTACCAATATATTTGTTCAGACTGGAAACAATATTGATCTTTAGGAGTGGCCCTGATAGAACCTAATAGAGGCCTTCCAACGTCAAAGACTTGGAGCCCATTGACATTGCGGACGTTTATGTTTACAAATCTGCTGCCTTTGTACACACATGGCCTCTGAGAAAAAGGGTTTCTACAGAACAGATAACGTCTGTTCTGAGACTCTCTGCCGGTTGGAACTTGTAACTTACTAAGCTATATCTGGCTGAAAGCTTGTTAATAATCCTTAAATAAACAGAGAACGATGCACTGTTGACCAGCCTCTGGGGTCTACCTGTCACTGTTGCATTACCACACGAGTGTTAGTGTCACATGCTTTATACTTTAACTGTGGAACACAGCCACATAAACTCATGCAGCTCATGGTTATCGACTTTAATGTTTAAGCAAGGCAGGAGGCAGCTATTTAAAAAAGGGCATCCTAATTTGTCAGCTAACTGATTTATTGGACTACCTCCAGCATTCTGATAAGACAAAACGACATGAAATTAAGGGATTTTGGCACAATATCTACACATTCTTCCTCACTGAGATAAGAAGACAAATTCAATTCTAGTAATCCCAGCAGTGTGTTTTAGTGGTTGCGTATAGGACAGACAATCCTCATATGCATAGAGCACAGATGCATCTTATTCTGCATAAAAAAGCAATTAATTCTAAACTTTCTTCTTAAGCCTACTATTTTTGGAAAAAACAAAAACCATCTGTGTTGCCCCCATGACATATCTGCATATTCATCTCTGACCCTGCCGTGACTTCTGCTGCATTTCCAACTAACACCAGCCATCTCCTATAAATTGAGATACATTCCAGCATTGCAGCCTCTAAGAACACACATGCTGGGTCAGGCACAGGTCAGAAGCATTTCCACTCGCTGTGGGTCTCACAGGGTGTCCCACCGTCTCCATGACTGCAATGAGATACTGAGGAGGGGCCTAAAAGTAAAGGGAGACATAGATCCTGAAGGACAGACAGCTTCTGTTTTGGCCCGTTGGTTAAAACAGTTTGGCTGTGTGACAACAGCATACGACACTGTGTGTCTCTGTGTTTTTGAAGAGAGTGTTAAGGGGGAGGAGAGGAAGAGGGTGACGGGGTGAGAGAGAAAAACACTCTCAGTTAGAGAAGAAAAAATTCTGCAAAACAGTAAGGTAAGAAACATGGGTGGACAAAAATTAGATGGAACATGATAAAAGTTGCAAAGCTCTTTGGTCCCGTGCTTAGACAGCAGCACTGTGTCGAGTGCTCTTCTTCCGCACACCGATAAACCACGCTCAGTTTTACCTGCTCTACAGAAAAGTCGTATTTACTCATCACCAAAACAGGCTCTCAAAAACCCTTCCTTACAAAGTGTCTGTGGGTGAGAGACTGCAGGGAAGTTATACGGGAGCCTTGTTCATCCAAACCTGTTTCGAACTGGTTTTTTCACCTGGTTGTATAAAAGAAACCGATTTATTTTCCACAGCCAGATACCCAGCTTGCTGCCATGCCATTATATTATTGAAAGGGATAGTTCAGAGATCTGCATGGTTGCCTTGGCCCTGGGTTCAAACACCCTGTACACCCTGTCCAGCCCAGTGACCGCAGGAGACGGGAACCAGCATCCCACCAGCATCCCACACCACCGCTCAAGAATGAGCGAGTATAGGCAATGGGTGGATGGATCAGTTAACATGACTGTATACAGTTTATAGCAGTAGATAGCACTCTATTATATTTTCATTTGGTATAAATCCAGATCAGTGTGTCCCTGGAAGTGAAGCTACCAGCTACTTCTAGAGAGACCAATACCAGTGCACACTTCTACTGTCTGAAACAACTCCTGTCTTGAACTGTCGCCTTGTTTACATTGGTCAGATATTTAGAAAGAAGCTGAAAATTGTTTTTAAAGGAAATAGATGCAGGAGGCAGTGTCCTATAAACAATCTTCCTGAGTGAAACACGTACTGACCATCTCCAAACCGAGTAACTGCATAACAGAAAAGAAAGGCAGTGCAAAAATCAATAAAAATGTTTTGACTTAAACTGCTATAATGTTTTTGCCTTTCACACTCCTTTACTTTTGTGGCAGACAGTTACTCTGGGAAACGTTTACATAAACAGTTCCCAGTACGTGTTTTAGACAGGATGATCATTGGTGTTGCACTGTCTCCTACCCCCATTTCCTTCGCTAATAAAAGATCAGCTTCTCTGTTAATTACCATCAATTGTAACCGCCACAACAGTTAAAAGGTGTAAAATAGCTGTTTTATAAACTGTTGTGACTTTTTTCAGAACGAGGTTGTTTTGAGATGGTGGATGTCCACTTTGGTCTCGACTCTCTCAGACTAGTTTTGTCTGCAACTAACCAGCAGCACAACACTAAACTAATTATTATTCCAGTGCCAATTTGACCTTTTAATTAATGTTTAAAGGTTGTGATTTTAACCTAAATAAATCAGATTAAAAGCCTAACTAACTCCAGATTTTTAAACGTGACGCTTAAAATGTCTTAACTGATTGTTGGTCTCCATGAGCTGTCTGCCTGACACTGCCAAACCGGTTCTTTTCTTTGACCCAGCTAAGAGTTTGTGGAAATAGTTTTACTTTTATGGTGGCAGAGGTTGGTGTTAAGCAAGCAGTAGCACCAGTTTAAAACTGGAAACGCTTTAGTGGGAAAATCCCCACTGACAAATGTTAATGTTGTATACACAGTATGAAAATCACCCATGTCATAAGCAAAACTGCATACTAGGACATATTTTGAAACAAGATTATAGCCATGCATTGTGCGCCGTTTAGTCTTTTCCAAACGTCTCATTGTAAGTTTCCAGCTTTTGTGTAATTGCTGCAAACGACAACAGCTGTGAATATCTAAAGTATCTCTCATGTGACACCTGTTTTATTATGTCTGTACATCACCTTCTCGTTCAGTGCTCAGTCAGCCTCAAGAAGAATTGAGCTTTCAAAATGACAGCAGAACACAATAGTGCTACCTTTTAATGTGATATCTTTATCTGCACGGCGTGTAGACTGACAGCAGGCAGGTTTCACGCATGAAGCCTTTGATGCTCTCTGACCGAATGAGGGCTCTGAACACTCAGCGCCAAGACAGGAGAAAATCAAGTAAAGTCAAGTTTATTTATATAGCGCTTTTCAGCAACAAGGCACTCAAGGTGCTGTACATAAGGAAAAACATTACAATGATACAGAAAATCAAACAACAGAGGTAATAAAAAAAAATAAAGAGAATAGAAAGGCTGAAACCTGCTCTTTCTTCTTACGTGCTTCCCTGTACTGCTTTTGAACACAACATTGGATTTGCATTATGTGTGGGCAGGGGATAAACGTAATGCATGCATGTGTAGCAGATTTAACATGCATTTATAAAAAGTGTAGGCAGAAGAAGTAAGGAATTTAGGTAAAGTGAAATAGGAACATTATCTTGAGGTCAGACAAGAAAGACATGTGCTTGTAAATCGTTCACAAAGAAGAGTCTCAGGAGGGAGAATAGCAGTGTGTATTCCCTGGTGTGTGTGTCCACAGATGCCAGATCAGAGGTTGAACTTGGCCTTATTCTCAAAGAAGCAGCAGCTACAGTCTCTGCTCAACTGAACATAACCTGTTAGCATGGCGCTGCCTCAACATCCTGAAGCCTGAGACGACCCCTCCTGAAGAGATTATTCACATGGTGGCAATGACTTGCAAAAGGATTTTTTCTGCTGTAAGAAGCAGTAAAACACCAAACACCAACGAGTCACAGCGGAAAAACAAGAAAAATTTACCCTAAATCCTCAAAAGCTGATTATTTAATAGTTGCTCTTCTTGTAAGTTTCATTCCCACATGATTAACTGCAATTGCAAAGAGAACGTGTTAAAAGGCGAATTCGATAGGAGTCATATCAAAACAGAAACAAAGTAAGCTGACATTAGCCTAGCACCTCGTTTAAAATAAGGCTTTACCTAAAATGTGTATAGTGTTTTGTGTGATCATTAGACACAGGATGATACCTTTTTAAACCAGTTGCTCTATCGCTTAGAACAGTTGATGTGTTTTGCTCAACAAAATATAATATGCTTAAATATTTCACAGTCACCAAAATCATTAAAGGTCTAATCTGGTCTGCTTAATTCTATTAAATCTGATGTAATCTGGTTTCAAAAAGACAGGTTTCACAATACAACTGATGGTATATTGTTGTTATATAGAAATTTTCCACCACTACCTCTCATAACTCTAAAAGAAACTCTAAGTGAATGATTAACTAACATCAGTGGGTGGAGTTTACACTAGAACATGATTCAACCTCAAAGAGTGAACTAATCAAAAACCTGCAGACAAACAACGCTCTGTGTCAGTTTCCCGTGAGATGAGTTTATTTTCTCTGCTCATCTTGAGGCTTCAAGTTTTTTGTTACACTTTGTATATACTGAACTGAGCTTAAACATTATCCAAATGTAGTTGATACAGAGAATGCAGATAATATGAGTTTCCCACACATTAGTTATACAAATTTAAATCAAACAGACTTTTGCACACTTTGCCTTCATTCACTGGCTTTTGAACACTACAGGATATCAGATCTCTGTCTCCATATGCCTTTAACAACAAGCTGAGTTGTGCTTGTTTCCTGCAGACCTTCACACAAATACCATATGTAACTCGCAAAACAATTCCATCTAGAAAGAATTAATATTTTCGAGGATTTCCCGATCTGACATCACCCAATTTTAAAAGAATGGGGTTGAATGAGAAGCACTTTTTAGTGTCGACAGAATCAAAACAAATATTTGACATTGCCTTTTAATGATTTGTGTGTTTTGCTTTTGGTTTACAGCGAAGGCCAGCATAACAGGAAGAATCTCATCGTACCCAGAACACCTCTGGCAATATCACCCAGAGAGCTTCTCCATGTGCCAGGAAAGCCATTTGGGTCAGAATGAAACCTGAGTCACAGGATCTGAAAAGAAGGTCCAACATAATGCAAGAGCTGTGTGAGGGCATGAAAAGAACAGAGAATGATTGAGTGGGAAAGGCACGACATTACTGACACAACTAAGATTTATATAACTGATGGCTGATGAGATAACAGGGTGCTTTTGGGACTCAATAACCAAAGCAGATCTTCACCTTTTGAGATACAATGACAGCGAGCATTTTCCTCTGTGGTGGGAAAAACAGACTCCAGGGCCAACAGCTTTGTTATCTGCAGCCATGGGAAAAGTGATAGAGGACAGATGATCTGCCAGTCTGCATTTCATCGACTTTATGTAATAGTTTCACATTTTTAGGGACTGAATTTATAAGCTCTCCAGTTAAACTGACAGAGATTACCCGTCGAAGAGTCAAGACTAAAAATTACAAAATCTGCACTAAAAACAAGATTTATTTCTCTGTGAAAATATTGATATAAAGAGATAAAAAGTACCAATCTGATCTGATAAAACTATTAGAAACTGACGTCATTCTTGGATCGGAAATATTGGGAAGATGATTCGTCTATCGATCCTGACTTAGCTTTCCTGTGTTGCAATGTCTGTATGGTTTATTCATATTAGCAACACTTTGACCAAAAAACACTAAATAAAAGCACTTTGGGTCAGAAAGACTTTTAAATTCATATATCTGGATTAGATCAAAACCCAAAAAAACTACAATGGAGCATCTTAGATGTCTGTAGCTGAGAAGCTAAAGTACACCGATTCAGAAAGCGTTGCATGGGTACTGAGAGAAGGAAAAGTAAAGAGAAGGGTGGTGTCCCTAATTTGTCTAGCTGTAAAATGAAGTATGGTTTTCTCTCAAGTACCTTTCTCATACAATCACGTTTTATTTTTGTCTACTTAATGGACCACTTTCTCCTCTAAAGGTTCTTACCACGCAAGTGTATTTACAAGTCATGCCAATCCATCAAACTGAAAGTGAAGCTGGGAGAGAGCAAGAGACAGAGGGAGAAATCCAATGAGGTTGTTCTTAATCAAATCTGACAAAGGAAGTGAGCTTCAGCTGTGTGGCTCAGGTGGGTTTCCCAAGTCTTCACGTTTTTTTTCATGCAACCAGCTGAATAGCATCCTTCCGTCCTTCCCTTGTGTCAACTCTATTTTTGCCTCCTTTATCTTCAAGCTGTCCAACACATTCGATTATTTTCCATTTTCAGAAAAATCATAAATCGAATTCCTTTCCTCATATTACATGTGCTACAACTTAGTCCTTTTTTAAGATTTTCTTTGGCACTAGTGGTCTTTATTAAATAGTAGTTTGACAGGAAAGAGGATGTAGAGAGAAGGGGACAATATTCAGCAAAATGGCCTGAAACTGGGAATTAAACCCAGGACAACCGCCTCTGAACATGGTGTGCCTGCTCTACCAACTGAGCCGCCCAGCGCCCCTCGACCTTAGCTCTGAAAAGCAGCATCTCTATTTCTCAAAGGCACAAACATGGACTCACACCTATCCACCCAGTCTTTGCACATCTGCATCACTGTGAAGAGAAAAGGCCAGCATCGGTGTGAGATGAGATCTTTGTTGATGTGGTTATTTCAAACAAACAGCTCGGCAATGTCAGTGCAACTGTTTGGAGCTACTGTGATGTGAGATTACCACTGTGGTCACTGCTTCTTCTACCTCCTACTTTTTCTTTGTTGCTTGCTGTGCACCGATCAGAGAGGTCAGTTTGCTCATTTAACCTGCCAGAAATCAGAATCGGACTATTTTTCCTTGATCAGCTCTAATCAGTTATCAGCATGCCAAATACATTTTTTTTCTATTCATTTAATGCATCGCTAATAGGAATTCCCACCATATTCTGACAATAAAGGCATCAACCAACTGCATATATGCTGCGGTGCATAAATACTGATAATGTTTTGATTGCATCATTTTTTTCTGGATTCAAACCAACCACCTCAATCAAAGAAATTAGGCCCAATCTGAATAGGCAGGTTGGTGTTACTCAGGAAAAGACTCCTCAGGACATCTCCAGTTTGCTACTACCCCTACTACTACCCCTACTACTACCCCTACTACTACCCCTACTATTTGACATAAAAGCTGCTGTTTGGCAGAAAAAAAATTTAAGACGATCAAGAAGGGAAAGAAGATGACATTTCTATATAAACTGAAGATACATTTTGAGCAACGTCTCACTGTTTAAAGACCTAAAGGAGCACATGGAGCATGCTCATTAATGAAGCCCTAATACACACATTTACGTCTGGGAGTTGCAAGTTTTACTGTAGCTGATACTGTCGCACAACTCTGCCCCTTTTACAGTTTTTGCTGACTAATTACTATGCTTTAGGGAACCTAACAAACGAAACAAAAAGCGAAGCACATACATACTCCACAGAAAATCTGTCCAGCATTATTTACACACAGTCCAAATCATCCATCTGACACTCTGCACTCTCCTCCCATCCCCAAACTTCCTCATTTATTAGCACAAAGATTCCTCCCAACTGTCCAACAGAGACCAGCTTATTCAACCACACATATACGTGCACTCCTCTGTAGGCCTTGAGATCAATACCTGACCCCCTTAGCACCGGCCAGGGAGCTGGAGCCAGCTCTCATGGGAAATTAGAAATGTATTCATGGAGTGGTGGCGATAGCGGCTGGGATTTGGTTTCAGTTGAATGTCTGCAAGATGAAAATAGAATCTGTCAGCTTTGCTTCCAGCAGGCACATACAGAAGACGACCGCCAGGGGCGGAGAGTTTCAAACGTTTGGGAGGTGATGTGTGGCATGTTTTTCCTCTGGGAAGGAGGATAAAGCACAGACAGATGAGGACTGTTGTCTCATCAGGGTTTTTTTGTGTGTGGAAAATGGGAATCACACTACAGACCATGCTGTTTCAGTATTAATGCACCAAACCACTTAGAATCGTTTTTAAGACAGGGCTGTCTCTTTAATTGATACCTTATACTAATTCCATATGTTTAATGGCTGTTTTACACTGTTACGATAACTTGGTGGGTTAGGGCCCTCCTGACCCCTTGACCCCACAGTCTGTCCATCTAAAACCCTCTTTTTTGATGGGTCATTAGATGGGTCATTATTAAAGTATCATAAGAACCCAACCTGCTGGCCTGGAGTTCCTCACCAGCTGCTTTGTTTGTTTATGCTGGCTCCAAAAGAATATGTAGTTAAAGCATCGTGTTAAGTTTAGACAACCTTGATTTATATTTGGGTGGCACAACTTCTTAAGCTGATGTACCATGTAAAAGTTAAGTCTTATGGTGTATTTGTCGGGTCTCAGAAATCGGACCTCCTATCCATGACTGACGTTAAACGCAAATCGGGTGTGTTTTGGTTGCGAGTTGGAAAATCATAGGAATTTGCCAACGGCTGTGTTGCTAACTAATATTCGCAATACCATTTTATGCTTTCAAACCCTTTAGAAATGGGTTCACAAATAAGTATAACCTCCTGTATGTGGCAGATACAAACTGTGGGAGGGATTAATGAATAGTTTATGCTTGCAAATTTTCTTTTGTTTTATGTGCTCGAAGGCAATACTGGACTCTGAAACTGGGCTGCATGGTGACCTCCGACTACATGGGGGCAGAGCCATAGAAAGAGAGAGTTACGACACTCCCATTGACTTCTATAGAAAGAGTGGAATGCGGAAGTCACGTGGTTCATGAAGCCGCTAATAGTTCCAAACACCAGCAGCTCCAGCATTGGACGTAGTTCATTCTCGGTGTTTCGGGAAGGTTTTTTTACGGTAAGTTGATGAAAATACAACATTATCTTGATATTGTGAGGATTTAGATGACTGTTCTGTATCGCAGTTTAGCAATTATATTTTATATCGCCTGGTTTAGTTAATTATGCATGTTAACTCCCTTGTTGTATTTTAACTGCAGCTCATTGCAAGCATGGCGGGTTTAGACGGGTCTATCTCATTGTGTCTGATTCAGCATTTTAAAATGTCCAGCTTACATTTTTAACGTTAATAATTTTCTAATTTTTATTGTAATTCCAGCTACTGAACTAGCACATCTTGAAAAATACTGTGATATTGGCATGGTTAATTTAGTTAAAGTTATAGACTGTTTGTCAACGACGGCCACATAAATGGGGACATTATCATTAAACGTGATTGTGAAGATGAGTCATTTTTTTATTATTCTTTTCCTGGTAAACCACGATAATGGCTTAAGTGAACTGCTGAACCATGTTGCTTACAAAGCATCACAAAGGTAACAAGATCTCATTTTTCTGTCCTTTAAAAATAATAAGAGCTGAATCAAGATGTTTGCACAAAATGATTTTAAGATTTTAAGACCATCACGAAGTTGGTATTTACAGTCATGGGTGAAGTTGAAGTAGATATTAGAATCTATCTCCAGACAGAACAAGAAATTAAGAATTATTATTGGAACACATCAGCATCAATACACAGTAGAACAGTAACAAAAAAAAAGGTTTTCAAAAAAGGGAAAGAGGGTTGGAACGGCATCAGCCCTCAGTCTCACTTGGCCTGACTGTCCCCTCACAAACTGTCCTTTTTCAAAATGTGCCTTTAAAGTGATTTATTTATTTATTTTCTTGCACATTTCATTAGGCCCTTGTGCATTTTCAAGTGCAGTGTGCAGATTGAACTTAGCACATAGTTTCCTGTTGTTGTGACCTCTGGTGATGGTGTGGTTGCTTCTACCGACTTGAACCAACCATTTTTTCCTTCTTTCAGGATCTTTTGGTTAGCCATACATACGGATTCCTTTCTCTGACCGATTGGTGCATCCAAATGCAGCACACCCAACCATGGTAACCTGCTGAACCTACAGAGAAACACATTTACTTTTTTTGCCTTCTAGCTATGATATTGATTGATTCTGAGTCCTCTAAATTGTTTCTGTATTGTTTTCAGGGACGTCAGGAGATGTGGTGACTGACTTCAAAGGGAGCTGCTGCCAATAATGCCAAGGAGGAGGAACCTTCATTCGGACTTGGGCACATTTCTACCTTGTTTAGATTTGATCAGATACAGTTTATTGGTGCAGATGTAATTAACTGTATAAATGGTAGTGCAAGTACTTATTTATTAAAGCTAGTTTTGCATTTTACATATCTTACAATAAATTGTTTGGTCATTTATTTTTGTACAATTCCCAGTTGTTTTGCCATCTAATACGATTTTAACTACATTTTCAATTAAATGAGCATTTTATTCTGTGAATGACAATTTTTGGACAGTTGTCAGACTACAGGCACAATCAACTCTGTTATAGATACAAGTACTCAGTTCGCATGGCAGCAAAAAAAGAATAATTATGTCTTCAACAAAAATTAAGAATTCATCCCAGGTCTTCAGTCCTATTTTCATACAGCTACATATTTTCCTCATTCATTTAAAAATTATTTAATTTTTAAATAAAATTTGAATTCTGCTCATTTTCCATCTGTAATATTTGGATATTTTTTTTGAAATACATAGGCAATAGATCTTTCCACGTAGTATAGATGTAGATCTGAAGGTGAGTTTGATCAGAGCTCTTAACTGCTGGCACAGAATACAGTTATAGCATCCCATGCTAGCATGTGCTAGCATGCGGAGGAGATCAGAAAGAGCATTTATAGTAGGTATTGTTACTTCTGTTTGGATTTTCCAATTGATGTAGTAACCAGCTCCAAGCTCCTCCAAGTCAGAGGCCATGGTACTCAACCGGAAAAGGGTGGCTTGTCCTCTTCAGGTTGGAGGGGAGTTCCTGCCTCAAGTGGAGGAGTTCAAGTATCTCGGGGTCTTGTTCACGAGTGAGGGAAGAATGGAGCGGGAGATCGACAGACGGATCGGTGCGGCTGCCGCAGTAATGGGGGCACTGTGCCGGTCCGTTGTGGTGAAGAGAAGCTCTCGATTTACCGTTCGGTCTACTTTTCTACCCTCACCTATGGTCATGAACTTTGGGTCATGACCGAAAGAACGAGATCCCGGATACAAGCGGCTGAAATGAGCTTCCTCCGTAGGGTGGCCGGGCACTCCCTTAGAGATAGGGTGAGGAGCTCGGCCATTCGGGAGGGGCTCGGAGTAGAGCCGCTGCTCCTCTACATCGAGAGGAGCCAGTTGAGGTGGCTCGGGCATCTATACCGGATGCCTCCTGGCTGCCTTCCTCGGGAGGTGTTCCAGGCACGTCCCACCGGTAGGAGGCCCAGGGGACGGCCCAGGACACGCTGGAGGGACTATGTCTCTCGGCTGGCCTGGGAACGCCTTGGGCTCCCCCGGAGGAGCTGGAGGAGGTATTCTGGGGAGAGGGACGTCTGGGTGTCTCTGCTGAGTCTGCTGCCCCCGCGACCCGGTTTCCGGATAAGCGGAAGACGACGAATAACGAACGAACGATTTAGTAACCAGTAATCAGTTCATTATTATTTAATTACCAAAAGTCGCAGGAAAGAGTGAAAAAAGTCGCTTTTTGCGTTATATCGTGCCTGAAGCCGTTCAAACTGACTTGACACCGCTGAGATGTTTGTAACTACTGAGAGCTACGTGAACCACGTGACCATCTATCGGCGAGTTCGCAGAGTGTCGTAACTCTCTCTTTCTATGGCGCTGCATGGGGGCATTCTTGTTTTATTTCCGAGTATAAATAGAGCACATCATTTATGAAGTTTGTGAGACCCCCTGAGGGCCCCCTGCTGGCCTGGATGCTCTTAAACATCTGCTTAGTTCGCTTATCTTTCAAACCGGCTTTGTATCTACATAAAGCTAAGCCCAGCAGATGATAACAGATTAGAAATGGGTGGCATTAACCTTGCATGCTTAAACACGTTGAACAGTAAAAGCTTGTGCTTAGTTTTGCCCATATCCCGCTACATTTGAGCGGCACGTCTCCATCAGCATCATAAACACATGTATGCACCCTGTCAGTCTGATAGTTTAACGTCAGCGGTCTTAGCGTCACAAGCCGTCCTGATCCACTTCCACACCCCCCGCTCTTTCTGAATTTCCTTATAAAAAAATACAAACATACACACGCAGAACATCTTCTCTTACCCATCTGTGCCCGTGTCGGATGTCTTTCAGAGGTTCATGGTGGAGACGAGCAGCGCTGATCTGACTCAAGCCTTTTGGTTTTGCTGCAGGAGCCGCTATGCCATCGCATTGGTGATGCTGGAGACTCGGAAGTAACAACCGGGGGTCTCCGCAACGCTCCTGCTCAGCAGCCACAATCCTCTTTCCCTTCGCTCACCCCCTCTCTCCTCTCAGGGTTTTATCCGCCGCTCAAGCGTCCTGAGCTGGACGGTGCTCGTTGGGAATCCTGTCGATCGCTTTGCTGCTGCTGCTGCTGCTGTTGCTGGGGTGGTGGTGGTGCACAGCCTCCTTTATTTCTGCCTCCGATGTTTATTCCATAAATCACAGAGCTATATAAAAATACACCACCAGGCTCTCAAGAGCAGAACACCGTGTCAAACAGCGTAAAAACGGGATGGAGATGAGGGTGATGGTGGTGGGGGGTCACCGCTGTCTGCCGCTCTATTCGCCGTTTTCTGTCGTGTTTACGCTTCGTTGTCGCCTCCTCCCTTCCGTACTCCGCGCTGCTCCCTGCACCCTCCGTGACGCCTGTTCCGAACCCAAGAAACTAAAAGAAAGCCACCCCCTACTCGCCTCTTTTTTTTTTTTTTTTTTTACAGGGTTTTGATCTCTCTCTTGACACACCAGGCTGCAAGAAGGAGGAGGAGGTGTAGACGAGCGCTTGATTGGGGGTGTGAGAGCTGGGGGGACAAGTGGAAGAAAACGGGAAGGAGGAGCCCCACAATCGCAGAGCTCCTCCCCGTTTTATGCTGCTTTATCAGCGGGAAGAAGGGGGCGCAAATCATGAGACTTCTACATTTTGAAATATGAGAGAGAGAGACGCAGAGGGTGGGAGTGAACAGAGGGTGGTGCTGAATAGTGTCAGTTCTTTAAAGATGCTTTGACCCGGTCAGCTGCATGCATCCAACATCACGCATTTTTTTTTTGTTGCAAAAACAAGACTTAGAAATACCCACAAAATAAAGACCAACTGCTCACAAGGAAAAATACGCAGCTGTTCAAAATGTTAGAATAAACCTGAAAAGTTACTATATTTAGTAGTAATTGTATTCAAGAAGTAAATATATATATATATAAAATATTATATATATATTATATATATATATATATATATTATATATATAATATATTATATATTATTATATATATATTGGATCCATTACACACAGAAATATAGAAACTTAAAGACTTTCCCCAGAAAGTTCGATTGTTACAGAAGAACTAAAACAAGGACTTAAATACTGAAATGTCTGCATACTGAAAAGAATGTCCTTGCACTGTAAAATACATGCCTTTGATATTTGGTCTGAGCTCCTTTAGCATGAATTATTGTCTCAGTGTGGCGTGGAGGTGGCTCTGCTGAGGCATCCAAAAACCCAGCTTGCTTTATTAATAATCTTCAGCTCGTATTTATTGTTGGGTCTAGAGTCTTTCATCTTCCTCTTGACAACACCCCATAGATTCTATATGGGCTTGCTACTTTTAGTCTTGTTGTTTGTGTACCTTTTTAAACCACACTTTTTCTGTGGGTTCTCTCTGGGTAAATTGTCCTTAGATGTGACTGTGTGCAAGCGTGGTTGTTTCCTCTGTGTGTCTTTATGTTCCCACGTAAGGGACTGGCAAACTGTCCAGGGTGTACCCACCTTCTTGCCCAGTGACAGCTGGAAATAGGTGCCAGCCCCTTTGTGGCCCTACAGTGATGGATGGATGGATGGATGCATGTTCTAATTTTCTGAGAAATCTGTTGCATGCTGTATACATATATGCATATGCCTGTATGCATCTTTTAATCAGTGGTGCTGAAGAGTTTAAAATGTATTTTATCTATCTTGATATTAGTGATCATAATTTAGCGCAGCAGTGTAGGTTTTCAATGGCTTCACACTCATTTCACCAATACTCAGAACCAAGTGAAAGGAACCCAGTGAAGCTCTAAAAAGGAAAATTGTAGCTCTCACTATACAATGACAAAAATAATGTTTGGATGAGTCACGGTTAGACTTTCAAACCGAAATGTACCAACTAACAAGCATGGTGGTAGTAGAATCATGCTAAGGGTTAATTTAAAAAGATCGAATAACAAGTTAACAGCGGTAAACAGTGGATGAGAGATATTTGAGTTTAAAAGGGTCTAATTCAAAGAACAAATCTTAAATAAAGTAGCCACTAGGTTAGCAAACCTCAAATGATCCCATTTGTTTGCTATGACCACTCATTTGTCTGTTCAAGATAAGCTAGAAGGTAAAAGGACACAGATTTTACCTATATATGTTTTACCTAAAATAAAATTTACAATATAATTTTTTATGACTTTAGTTTTTTATTTATTATTATATGTCTATGTCCCACAAATAAACATTTAACCTAACAATTTTGGCCCACATGCCAAAACATTTGGATACCCCTGGTTTAGATCAAAGCAAGTTCATGTTTTAGATTGACCTAGTCAAAGTTCAGACCTAAATCTAATGTAGAATCTGAGACTAGACTTGAAATGAATGTTCACATGTGCTCTCAATTTTAACCTGGCTGAGCTTTAGCTATTTTGCAAAGAAGAATGGGCAAACAAAATCTGTCTCTAGTTCAGCAAATCTAGTAGAAACATACAGGGGTTGGACAATGAAACTGAAACACCTGGTTTTAGACCACAATAATTTATTAGTATGGTGTAGGGCCTCCTTTTGCGGCCAATACAGCGTCAATTCGTCTTGGGAATGACATATACAAGTCCTGCACAGTGGTCAGAGGGATTTTAACCCATTCTTCTTGCAGGATAGTGGCCAGGTCACTACGGGATACTGGTGGAGGAAAACGTTGCCTGACTCGCTCCTCCAAAACACCCCAAAGTGGCTCAAAAATATTTAGATCTGGTGACTGTGCAGGCCATGGGAGATGTTCAACTTCACTTTCATGTTCATCAAACCAATCTTTCACCAGTCTTGCTGTGTGTATTGGTGCATTGTCATCCTGATACATGGCACCGCCTTCAGGATACAATGTTTGAACCATTGGATGCACATGGTCCTCAAGAATGGTTCGGTAGTCCTTGGCAGTGATGCGCCCATCTAGCACAAGTATTGGGCCAAGGGAATGCCATGATATGGCAGCCCAAACCATCACTGATCCACCCCCATGCTTCACTCTGGGCATGCAACAGTCTGGGTGGTACGCTTCTTTGGGGCTTCTCCACACCATAACTCTCCCGGATGTGGGGAAAGCAGTAAAGGTGGACTCATCAGAGAACAATACATGTTTCACATTGTCCAAAGCCCAAGATTTGTGCTCCTTGCACCATTGAATCCGACGTTTGGCATTGGCATGAGTGACCAAAGGTTTGGCTATAGCAGCCCGGCCGTGTATATTGACCCTGTGGAGCTCCCGACGGACAGTTCTGGTGGAAACAGGAGAGTTGAGGTGCACATTTAATTCTGCCGTGATTTGGGCAGCCATGGTTTTATGTTTTTTGGATACAATCTGGGTTGGCACCCGAACATCCCTTTCAGACAGCTTCCTCTTGCATCCACAGTTAATCCTGTTGGATGTGGTTCGTCTTTCTTGGTGGTATGCTGACATTACCCTGGATACCGTGGCTCTTGATACATCACAAAGACTTGCTGTCTTGGTCACAGATGCACCAGCAAGACGTGCACCAACAATTTGTCCTCCTTTGAACTCTGGTATGTCACCCATAATGTTGTGTGCATTTCACTATTTTGAGCAAAACTGTGCTCTTACCCTGCTAATTGAACCTTCACACTCTGCTCTTACTGGTACAATGTGCAATCAATGAAGACTGGCTACCAGGCTGGTCCAATTTAGCCATGAAACCTCCCACACTAAAATGACAGGGTTTTCAGTTTCATTGCCCAACCCCTGTATGTAAAAGTAATTGCAGTAAAGGTGGTTTTATCAAGTAATGACACAGGGGGCTGAATATAAAAACATGGCACATATTTTACATTTTTATCTGTAAAAAAAAAACCTTCCTTCTGCTTCATAATTAAGTGCTACTTTGTGTTGGTGTATCACATCTCACTGAGCACTGTTTAACTAAGACATCTAGTGGAAAAAGGTGAAAAGTACTCGTACTCGTACGTAAAGACGCATTGTTTGAAGAAGGATTGAATATTCTCTTCTTAAAATATTATTAAGCAGCAGTAAGTTTCATATGTTGGTCCAGTTTCGAATTTGATAATTTCAGGAAAACTCAACCCCAGGCACATGACTTTTTCCAGCTCCATGTTTATGAAAACATGTTTCACCCAACTTCTTTATACTGAGCTACATTTTCCCTGAGGGAGCTGTAGGTGGAAGTGTCTATTGACTTTTGATGTCAACATCTCTTAAAACCATGGCAAGGTTTTTTTTTTTAATCACATTTTGTTTTTAGTTCCTATTACTGTAACCTTTGCAATAATACCTCATGTTACACTGGTAGAAACTGTTCACTCCAGTGAATAAAAGGCCCAGGTGCCTTATATCCGGCCACTCAGAGGGGCTTATGACTCATTGCTTTTTAGTTAGACTCAGCATCAGTGTAGCTTGCAACACCTCAGCTTGTTACAGTTAATCCAGCTGGTTGCTGCGCCTCCTGGAGTGTAACATCTCTTATATCAGTCTGGGATCCTTATCCTCAAAGCCTGCATTTGTTCTCCCTCTGAGCAATCAGTAACCATTAGAGGGAGGTCTAGCAGCCCACATATCATGCTACTTCTTTTCATCAAATATTGATGTCAGCCTGTCAGTGTCATCCACTTTGATGACAAGGGTGTCTCATTTTCTGTCTTTTCCCCATCAACCGGAGGCTGCTACAGCATAGCCATAATATAGATGCTAAATGTAAGTCAACTCTGGAAGAGTCAATGAGACTCACCATATACAGCAAAAATCTGTCTTCATGAAACTTGGAATTTAAAATCAAGATAAACATATTGGTAAAATCTAAGGGAAAAAAACGACAGCCATCAGTTTTCATCACCCAGAAACACAAATGCCACCGACCCCCTTGTTCTCTACCTAAAATATTTAAAAGAGAAGCCTTCTCAGATGGCACTGAAGATATGAGTGACACTGATCCCAGTCCAGACGTACTGAGAACACATAGTTCAGAGCTAAAAACTAATAAAATTCTACAACAGACAGAGCTCCTGAATTTGAGAGACAGCATCAGAGTATGCGTGTGTTTGGTGAAAAAGACCACATAATCATATTGTGCTGGAGAAAGAGGAAATTTATGTCTCTAAAGAAAAGGCAGAAATCATCCAATTCCTATTCGCTATTTCGCTGAAACTTAAGAGAGTGGTTGCTTTAACATTCAGGATGTGTAGGTGGATGTATTTTAACCTTTTGGGCACATACAGGAAGACAGTTTTTATAACCAGCAGAACTGTAAGTGTACTTAATGGTTACTGATTACTGCTGCCCGGCATTCATTTTTTCAATGTAAGAAACCCGTAGCTGCTGACAAATAATGTACATGTTTCTATAAATGCAAATCTGTTCTATGCTGGTTACAAACGCACATGCAATAGTCACAAAAAGTAAAGCAAAAGAAACATAATTAATGTCAGAATCCTTCTCTAATATTAAGTTCAACGCCTCATTGTTAGATGTAGTGAGGTTATGGCTGTCCCATTAAGGCACTTAGACCAATTTCCAATCTTTTAGCTGAATAAGTAAACAGAATAAATTCAAACAAGTCAACCAATATATGACCAATATTAAAAATAATCTGAATTTGCATGCACAAACCATTAATTTATCTTGGACTATGTAGTTTTTCTTATTTTGCTATTCGCTTTTATTCAGAAACATGCCAAAAAAAGCACTGTAGTGCAGTCAAAAGGTGTGACAGAATAAATGTGCAATCAAGTATTTACTGATGAGTACACATAAAGGTGTTACTTCTATATTTTTGTCACTGTAACTACATTTACATTTAACTCAGAAGGTGACGTCCCACACTACAGTCCTGGAGAGACTAGAATTGCTAAAATGAGCAAGAAGCAAAAAGTCAAAAGTTTTCCGCTACACACAAACATATCGATATATCAGTTGGAGGATTTGAATAAAAGAGTTTAGTATATTTACCACATCCTCCTCTGCTTTAATTCCAGTTAGACCACTGTCAATATCCTTTTTCTCCGGTTTCCAGGTAGAGCGAAGAGCCCTCTGATTACAAAAGTGTAAACAATAAGGTGTATGTGTTGATGGTGTGCTGAAAAAATAAACCTCAGTGTGCGAAAGCAAAGTTAATATTGCACTTCAGCACCTTTATCTAAAGCTTAAACACGCCCAGAGGGATGTCCACTGAGTAGCTGGTAACTTTTTCACAGGAAATAACCACTGCAATAAACATGGGGACATGCATCATCAGTGGTGAATTCGTTGTAATTATCTTTTCTTTGTCTTCTTCATTATATCTTACGGTGAGCTCAAGCTTCAGTTTACATGTATCCTGATATTAAACTGAACATAAACACAATGCCTTATAGGGTGCAAGTTCAAAGTACTCCAGGATCCGTCGCTTAGGTAGGAGGGGCAAAAACTGATCTTTGGAACTTCTTACAAGGAACATTATATCTACCAAGTGTATTTGACAGCAGCTACTTGCTCTTTTTTGCAGAAAAAAATACACAAATTTTTCATACGATAACCAGGTGAAAATCCCAATGCCTCCCTTGCAGAGGAAGACTTTTATGTTTGCTCATGTTTTGCATGAAAAGATTGCATAAATTATGATGTTGTCCAGGACCTTGCTGGGCAACATCATAATCTGGTTGTTCAAGAAAAGTAGAACAACCTGTTCTCTATTTGCACCCTTGCTAACATCACACCTACACAAACTGGTATTTTACCAGTGTTCTATATTTAAATATAAATATTTCTTTTACAACTATTTCCATGTTCAAAGGTTTAGATAAAGTTCTAAGAAAATGGGGATAATAAATGGAGAAGTCAGAATTAGTGGTAAATTTAATTTAATTTAGATTAAACGTTGTTTTAATTTAAACTATCAAAGTTCAATTGCAGGTGGGGATGGCTGTGGGCAGAAAGGATTTTCTCAAAAAACGTAACTGAAAAATTCAGAGAAATATTTCTCAAAAGAGAAACAAATAGACCCATTTTCCCCCACATAAACTATTTTCACAAAACCTGTAATTCCAGAGTGGTGCTTTCCATGGATGATTCATTGGCACAACAACTTGATATTTCTTATTGTTGTGGATGTAATCTCATCTTTTGTGCATCACAATAAATATCCTTTATGCTCTTTTGCATTTAAAATGGTGAAAGGGCAGAGAAGTCCTACTACCACCAAACCCCTTAAGCTGTAATATGTACAGAATGTAGTTTAAAGTTTTCCTTGAGGACATATGGCCGGCAACTCAAAACATATGTTTTTGGCAGTCTTCATCACAAGAGCCCCCTGTAGAGAGGGCTGCAATAAGATGTGTGAAGTACAGACCAATCTGAACATGACAAACTCAGCAAAAGCCTCCACCACACATTGCAACCCCAAAGAAACACAATTCTAATCCTCAGCATTCATATTGACAGGTGACAAAACTTCATTTTACAAGCAAGCCATACAAACAAAACCATAAACAGTTGCTACAAATGTCTTTTTGTATTAGGACGGAATAAACAATTATAGCAATATTCCAGTGAAATGTAACTAGTTTTTCAGTCTCCTGCCAGAAAAAGGTCAAATGCCACATAAGGTGGCAGAATGAGCCCAAATGACACTTTGGTGGTTCTGATGGGAAATACCCATGTTAAAATATCTGTAAACTTGTCCAGATTAGCTTGTTTTAGTGTCCAGGTTTACACAGTTAGTCCCTAGATACTGCTCTACTGAAACCTAGATGAGAGCTGCACAATGGAGCAGTTGTTAGCACTGCTGCCTTGCAGGAAGAAGGTCCTAGGTTCCAATCCCGGCCTGAGGTCTTTCTCCAATACACATCTTCTTTATTACAAACATAAAAAGTAAAATGTTTCATTATTAACCAATTTTATTTATATAAACAAAAAATTACTTCTAGATCCTGCAATTAGGAACATCAGGTTTTCTGTCAGCCATCCCAATTAAAATCAGTGCGCGGAGCAAACGCTGCTCTAGTCAGACATTGGCCTGAGGTGAATTTGCAGCTTAGGTTAGCCAATCAGTGACAGTTTAACCAATCATAAAATATTCACATTAATAAATGCTATAATGACTCTTGATGCTTTTAACATGAGTTTAAATTTTACTACATTTCTCATTTCATTATTTCTCTATGTATTTAATAAGGCTGTATAGTTGATTCAATATAGATATATTTAATCCATTAATTACAAGATTATTTAGGTTCTGACATTTTGTCATGATTAATTTGTTTTTTTTTTGAGGCACCTTTGAGTTTCCATAAAGTTGCTGAATAATCTGAATGTGATTTTGTGGAAAATGTGTTTAGAGAAAACCACAGACAAGTTCTTAAATTATCAGAAGATAGAATATATTCAGACAGCAAATAAAAAGTACTTTCAAATGCATTCATTCATTACAGTTTAAGGCCTTAAAGAACAGCATCATCCAGATCCTGGATTTGCATTCAACAAAAACTTCAACAATCTGGATTACAGTTACTGAATCATGACTGTTTGTGTTTTAAAGAAAAGCAAGCATTAATCTGGGTGTGGTGCGACACCACTTCCTCACAGTTTCATTGCAAAATAATAGACAGGCCGGTCCCTCCACATTATGTTCACAAACCTGCTTTAGGACAATTAGTTTCTTTTGCAGTACATTAATAGTATATTGTTCTTTATTCCATAAAAACACAGTTTTCCGTATTGTTCATGTCCCTCCTTAAAGCCAAAGCCTTTAGACCTTCCTCCTCATTGGGGTCCAAGGCCTCCCTGTGTGCTCTGGCTGTCGCTGTTGTCCCCTCCCCACAGTCTGTAAAACTGACTGAAGTCCACATAGGGTGGGACCCTGCCCGTCTCATCAGGCTGCACAGCTTGGCTCCCTCTCTGGCGAAAGAGGCTTCCATCCCCTGAGCTGGAGCTGGAGCTCTGTGTCTGGGTGTTGGTGGACTGCAGCGTTGCTGTGGGGCTCTGGCTGCTGGGAATAGAAGAGGAGAAGGGGGTGGAGGAGGAGAAAGTTGGGTGGTGGGAAAGAGTGAAGGAGAAAGAGGAAGAGACAGGTATAAGGGTTGGAACAGACGAGGAGAAAGCGGGAGCACCATAACAGGGAAAGAGATCCATGTCACGAGTGGAGAGACAAAACAGAGAAGTGGAAAGAGGGAGGGGAGGAGGAGGCCGGGGAGTGGTGGAGAGACAAAAGTCAGAGGTGGAGAGCGGGAGAGGAGGGGGAGGTTGGGGAAGAGGGAGTTCAATTATGGGCTGCAGGATGTCAACAGAGGCTTGGCACGCAGTCAGGTTCAACATGCTAAAAGAGTGGAAAAACGGGAGGCAAAGACAGAGTGTAGGACGCAGGATGGATAACGACAAGCCAGGGCCAGTAAAAAAAAGAGAAACATAGATGTGAGTCAGACAGCGAGAGAGAGCCTGGAACTCACAAAGGAGGTAGACCTGCATAGTGATACCTCAGAGGGACAAAACAGAGCAGCAAAAAGACAAGGTGCACAGGCAGAAACCGTAAGGCAGCAGCCATATTTAAGTGCTAGTTAGTGCTCAAGACTGTACAGCTACAAAGTTAAGGTAACTTCAAACACTTATACCGTCAGGTAATACATGTATAATTATAAGAAGTACAGTTGCAGCAGACAGTCCTATTTTCAGTCCATCAATAGAACACTTACTTGTCCACACACCCACAGGCCTCATGAAGCATGACCCTTTGACAAAACCTGGCATGTGTACTATTTAACAAGCTGAAATGGGAGCAGTCAAGTCTTAAAGAGACAGTTCCAGTTTTTTTCTAAGCTAGTGTTGAGCTGTCATGACTCAAACGCCTCATTCGATGTAGAAAGTGGTTAACTATGTAGTGACTTTACCAGCCGATCAATGTGTGTGTTGCCCGTGCTGAAGTTCCCTGATGCAAAACAGTCATGCCACAGTTTCAGTTTATCCCAAAGAAACCAGCAAAGACAGGGAAAATGAGTGATTATGAATGTGAAAAAAAGCTGCCTTGTTGTGGGAGTGAGGGAAGTGAATATTGGTTAGAGCCAAATTATACAGAGGAAGAACAGTTGTTTGGAGAAACTGCTGGTAAACCCAAATGATAATTTGCAGACTAATTTAGCATGTAGCTAGTGTATCAAGACAAACAGTCTGAAATGGCAATGCACACAAAATAAAAACTTTTCTGTTTTTCTTGTTTTTAATTAGGGAAATTCACTATTGAAAGGGTTCTGTCAAGCAGCTGCTAACTGCTTGACTCCTCCTGAGAACCCCCCACCCCCGAACTCTCCAAACTGATACGGCTTTGCCTACTGCTAAAAGCCAACAGACCAACTGTCTATACAGTGCCTTGCAAAGTGACTCATACATCTCTTCATGTTGCAACCAAAAATGCTTTTTTTTTAAAAACTGAAGTTGATGGTGAAAGTGTGGTGTGCTTTTCCATAGCTCCCTTGCATTAATATTTTGCAGAACCAACTTTTGCTACAATTGCACCAGCAAGACTTTTGCAATCTTTTGACTATTCATCTTTGCAAAAATATCTCAAACTCCATTAGACTGAATGGAGAGCTTATAGAACCGTTATAAATTTTTTTAGCTTGCCACAGATTCTCATTGAATTCCCAACTAAAGTTGGTCTTGGCCATTCTATCAGATTAAGATACTTTGAAACCATTCCACGGTAGCTCTGGTTGTATGTTTAGAGCTGGTGTGAAACAGGAAGACGAACCTCTGCCTCAATATTAAGCCTAGTAAGTTCTCATCCAGGATTGACCTCTATGTAGCTTCATCCATCTACCCATCGTCTCTCACCAGCTTCCCTAACCCTGCTGAAGAACAGCTTATCCACAGCGTGATGCTTGCAGTTGTGCAAACCTCTTTTAATTTTAAAGTGATGCTTAAAGCTTGGGATAGTGTTTTATAACCTCCTCGGTCTTCATGATGCCGTTTGTGCTCTAAAGTTCTCCACCACACATCTGGGGCCTTTACAGAACATCTGTATATGTACTGAGATTAAATTACACACATCTCTCTACAATTATTTGCTGCTTTCTGCTGGTTCCTCACAATACGATCACAATAAAATACATTGAAGCTTGTGGTTGTGACAACTGTGAAATTCTTCTGCAATGCACTGTAGCACATCAAAGATTTGACATTTGTAAAACAAATCTGCTTTCACCAACGTGGACTCTCTATTACAACTGTACAAAAAGGACCATGAGTGATTTAATTACATCTAAAACAGATTTTTTTTGGTATTATTTAAATATTAAAAAATCCCTTCTTTTTAGCTGTAAATGATAAGACTCCCGTCTTTCAGTAACTGACTGTTAAATGCTGCAGAGAGCAACTAAAAGCACAACTCTGGGGAAGTGAAAACTTTGCCTAAATGTAAATAAACACAGCCGTGGAGGGACACAGGGGAGTGAAAATCAAACGCACCTAAAAATAAATACAGAAGAGGAGGAATGAGGAAGTCTAATGTTGCTTATTTAAAATATGCTTAAAGTAAACTCAGCAATAGGGAGAGGAGTGTGAAGGCAGAATGAGGCACTCTTTGACTGTCAAGCCTACAACCGTAGAACAAAGAAATGAAAATATAGGTTTAGAAAAGGAAAACACATAACAGTAGCGCGTCAAAAAGACGGGGAAAAAACATAGTTAAGCCAAAGCAAAGCAGGAAAAAGGGAGGAGAAAATCAGCAGGGACAAAAAAACCCAAGTTTACCCTGGTGTGGGGGTGCCTTCTTCCAGGGTGGAGGCGGTGTTAGTCCCATTAGTCAGGGTACTTTGACATGGCATTACCAGTGAGAGGGTCACACTGGTTTTACTGGTGCTCTGGCTGTTAGAGTATGGTACTGAAACTGGATAGATACGACCACCTGAAAGACATGAAGATAATTAGTTTTAAATGCCATGACAAAAAAATCTCACAGTTATTCGTATTTTCATCCTCTCTAAGGGTGTTGATGAGTTGTTTACTAATGAAAATGGGTCGGGTGAGGCACAAATTTGATGTTTTCACAAAAATATATTGCTGGACAAATGGTGATAAGCAGTGTGTAATTTCGGTGTGAAAGTGTGCTAATGCAAAAAAAAAAAAACACAAACCTGTTATTTTGACTTTTTTATTCTTGTTTACACCTTTACCGTCTGATAGTCTGATAACATTTTCTCAAGGCCCAGAACTAAACATCTAAACCAAATGTAAGAACCAGCGCAATCAAAAGGACCTCCTCCTGAAAAAAACACTGCTCTGAAACACAAACCAGTGAGGGTGCACAATCTAGGCGTCTATAACCCAAGCAAAAAGCAGTGCTACAGCAAAATGAATAACAATCATACATAATAAAACACTTATCCACCTCAGTAAGGAATGTTTGGAGTCATTTTACAGTACGCATTATGCAAAATGTTAAGTAGGATCATATTTATAAGTATGAAAATAACTCAAACGATCATAGAAATGCATCTTATTGCCAACCCCACTGGAGTGGGCTGGTAGTGAATAGAAGCAGCTGAAAGTCTTATAAATTATAAGTCAGTGTTTTAAATGTGAGAATTTAACTGCACTGAAGTAATGTTTCTGTGAAATTGAGGGAGAAATTATTACGTTATTCTGGGGTACCATTCAAACTCGAAGTTCATGTAGAGTAAGTGTCCTCAAAACATTCAGCAAACTTTAAGTAAAAAGACACTCTGCACTATATTAAACTTTGAATGGGAGTAGATAAAGTACAAATAATAATAATAATAATTTGGCTCATTCAGTAAGGGAAAAAAAGACTGTGCTGCAGCTAATTAGACCATTGTGACCAGTAGCATTCATCTAAACAGGTGATCAGTGCTGTGCTGAACATTTTACACAACTTTAAAAAAAGAAAACACATTTTAGGTAAACTTTACATTACAACTGAAAGAAACTTGTTCTAACAGTATCAAAGGATTAGTTACTTCATCTGAACATAACATGTACGCATTACTTACTGAAAGCTAGAATGTTTTGATCATAATTTTATCTCCTCCTCTTTGCGGAAATATCCACAGTCTAAGTTATGGCTATGTAGCAAACACAGACTATGTATCAGTGTGGTTGACATTAAACTAGAGCTATTGATTATTTACAACATTTTAGAAAGGTATCTGTGCTGACATAAAAATAAAAAAAAGTTACTGTATTAATCACTTTTAAAAACACACAGCTCCTGAAACTTTTTGATATTAAAAACAAGGACATGCCATCACACCAGCCAATAATGCATTGCTTTGGCGTGGAGTGCGCAAGTTCATCTTGCATGTGCTGCCCTCCTCTGGATGAGATAGGCGACCACCTGTGGCTTACATATGTTTGTCTTCTTGTGTAGACTGGACTGTCTGGTCCGTACCCTGACTGGTACAAATACATGTACACTTGTCCCAATATTAGAATCCCAACTTTTGTGAGCTATTTCATAGAAATACTAGAAACTGAGATCCCAAAATAAATCAAATTGTGAATGTTAACAGACCATATCTTTGCTTATTTAAAAACACAATTAAGAAATAAAAGCCTAGACATTATGGTTAAAAATAGGCTTAATAAAATGGTAATGTTTAGTAAGACGGGTTTTTCTAGAGGTGAAACAGAACTCTGAAACCACTGTTCACAATCTGAATACCACATTTTCCAACCTATAATGGGAAATAGCTGTATAATAAAAGAACATTGTAGCAGTGTAGCTATTATAGATGTCCTTAAATGAGACAGGCTTTCTGAGAATATTATTAAATGAGGAACACGGTGGTGATGGAGCCATTACAGAACAAATGTTTTTCCGAGACAGGCCTTCTGAGAATGCAATTTCCTACCTTGTGTGGGCGTCAGAGCTGCATCCGCCAGCGGGTAATTGATCGTGCGAATGAGCAGGGTCATGTCCTCGTGTCGAGAGCAGTAGGCTGCTCTCTGGCGCCCGGACATGAAGACGTCGTGGTGAAGCCTCTTGACCCGTTCAACCACAGACTGAGCCACTGCCTCCAAACTGGTTTGCTGGGCCAGCTCTGCTGCTACCATAGCCACAATTTCCTATTGAGAAAAGGGGAGAAAATTACAAAAAACTAAACGAGAGAGGACAATAGGAAAAAAACTTAAATTCTAACAAAATTATAATGGGACTGACTTAGCAAAGAGAAATGGATTTGAATGACAAAGAAACACATTTCATGCGAAGCTTCTACAGCAAAAAATAAGGTCATGTTGTTGCTAACCTGATTGACTTGTTCTGGGCCGTGGGCAGACTCAAGGGCATTTATTAGGCCTTCTGACATCAACAGCAAGAATCCTGTCACATTGTCCAAAGGGTGGGTGCCATGGATCTCTGGCTCAGCGATGATGGGCTTCGCCTTGGCCGCACTAAGAGAAAAAAAGACACGAAAGGACAGATGTCAGCATGATGCAAAGACAAGAGAGAACAAGGTCTGCAAAATACGAGTGGAAGAAACTAGGAGAAAATCTTCAAAAATCTGGTAAAAAGAAGTTAAAAATCAAGGTAGCAGTAAAACATTAGAGACTGATGGAAAGAACACAGATGAAGATGGAAAAGACACTTGCAGATGACCTACAGACAATAACCCCAGTTTATCGTATTGATCCAAAGAATCTCTTACATGTTGTCTGAATCATCTCCTGCTCTAATCTTTCTGCATGGAGCCAGAGTATTTGGTATAAGGGAGGATAAAACTGTCTGATATTACAATAATGATGACCATAGTAAAGAGAAGTAAAGATGCCGATGAAAGATTAAAAAACGTTTTTACTATAAAATGCTTTATTAAATGACACAGCATACACTGAAACAGCTAACTCCAGTTTATAAATGTTTGGATCCCAACTGCATTCAGTTTTAGCAAAACTTATGTAAATGTTATTTATTAAAATTTTTAAATAATTTTTAATAATTTTTTAATCATTAATTTTTTGGCTTTAATAATGGAGGTAAATCCTTCTCCTTCCAAGGTGGAAAGATTATACAACATTCAACCTCTGAGATTTTTTTTTTTAAATAATTGGGTGAAGGTTTAATTATTGTAGATTTTCTTTGATCAGCACAGGATCAAAATTATACAGTCAGGCTAAAATATATGAATCCACTCACACCAACATATATACAAATGTTCTACAGCAAGTTGAGGCAGGATTGAGGTCATGCCTCAATGAACAATGAACTTGTGCAATAAATCAAGATTACTTTCACAATTCAATTACCGGTATTGTAAATCCGTCATTTATATTCACCCTCATCAACATGGAAAATCACCAACGGGTTTCGAAAGGCTGGACTGCTGCGTGATTAAGGGGACCAGGTGCGCTCAAGTGATAGCGTGAAGGCTGAAGCGAGTGACAAGATCCTGAGGCTGTTCAATTCGGACACTGAAGAACAGGACTTTGATGGTTTCAGTGCGCAGGAAGAAGATGAAGAAGGCGATCAATGACTTTTGACCTGGTAGGCTGCAGTGTAAATCAGTTAGGAGATATTGGAATGTTGTTCGTGCACTGTTCAGTAAAAAAGCATTAGACGTAATTTGTGTGTTACTGATAACGTACGTATGTTTAGAGGTAGCCGTGTTACAGCCATTGTTCGAAAAAAAGCATTTGCAATATGCATTTGTTTATATTACCATACGGATTAAGTTAAAAATTCCTCGTGTGTAATATCTTTCTGCGTAAATCATATCACAACGTGGGACACCCGCGGCTTAACATCCAGTGCGGCCCATACAATTACAAAATTGGTTTTCTTTCTAAAATTAGAGCATGCGGCTTTTAATACGGTGCGCTCTGTAGTCCGGAATTTAGGGTACGTAGTTTTAAATGAATTATTTCTCAGACATGTTTGCTTTGCTTTAATGGACAAAGCACAAATGTAACCATGGTAACAAAACATGATGCAGTCAATAAAACTATAAAAAAAATACAGTTTGAGCTGCAAAAACATAGTAAAACATTATATACACAGGCATCACCTGAGCAGATCAATTTCATTGTAGTTAATCTTTACTCTGTAGTCTCCCAGCCTCCTGGTGCTGGTCTGTCCAGCTATTTGTCCTGCTTGTCTTATACGAGCTGGATCCACACCTACAAAACAGGAGAGACACTGTAGACACAGTGGAGCAGACATTAAGCACACACCTGAGATGAATAGTACGAGAACAAACAATGAAGCAAGCCATTCTGTAAGGGGAAAGGAAGAATGGAAGCAATAAAAAGAAGCTGTAAATGTGGGCTGCGAACAGGAAAGGAACACAAGAGTTTGTACGGGGATGAAAGGAGATGTGATTCTCTTGAATCATCCACAGAAGGACCTGAGGAGCAGAATATTCATGACTCTCAGCTGAGAGCATTGAATATGAGCAAGATGAATATGAACAGAGTGATCCATCTTCTTTAATGGTGTGGGGTAAATAGCCTAAATATTAATGCACCCCAAATTGCCATTACACCTATATGCTGCCTCTTCGACACTTGCTTTCCTGTCTGTATGTTCTTGTCCAATCACAGCTTTCATTACCAGACCGTAAGCTGTGATGTCAGCGCTTCACTTTTTTCACATTTTGTTTTGTTACAGCCTTATTCCAAAATGAAAATAGTTCATTTTCCTACACAGAACACCCCATAATAACAATATGAAAAAAGCTTATCACATTTATATAAGTATTCACAACCTTTGCTCAATACTTTGCTGATGTACCTTTGGTAGCAATTGCAACCTGAAATCTCCTTGAATATGATGCCCCAACCCTGGCACACCCATGTTTGGGCAGAACCTCTTAAGCTCCATCAGTTTCAATGGGAGACGTCGGTGCACAGCCATTTTTAGATCTCTCCAGAAATGCTGATTTGGATTCGAGTATGGGTTCTGGCCAGGCCACTTATGGATATTCAGTCCTAGAATCGAATCCACTCCTTTGATATCTTGTCTGTATGCTTGAGGGGCCACTGTCCTGCTGAAAGATAAATGGCCACCTCAGGCTGAGGTCAAGAGCACTCAGGAGGAGATTTTTATTTTGAATGTCTTTTAAATTGTTGCATTGCTCATAGTCTGAGAGTCCCTTCAGGGGCAGGTTGCCGCACTCCAGGTGGGCTCTCATGTGCCTTTTCCTAAGGAGTGGAATCTGCTTGGCCACTCTGCCCTACAGGCCTGATTGGTGGATTGGTGCAAAGATGGTTGTCGTTCTGAAAGGGCCCCCTCTCTCCACACAGCTCTTGGTCACCTCCCTGACTAAGGCCTTTCTATGCCAATCGCTAAGTTTAGACGGCTGGCCAGCTCTAGGAAGAGTCTGAGTGGTTCCAAACTTCTTCTGCTTACGGATGAAGGAGACTACTGTGCTTATTTAGAATTTCAAAGAAGCATAAATCTCTCTGTACTCATCTCCAGTTTGTGCTTTGAGACAATCCTGTCTTGGACCTCTGCAGAAAATTCCTTTGACTTCATGCCTGGTTTGTGCTCCGACATGCCCTGTCAACTTTGGGACCTTATATACAGGTACATCTCAAAATTATATTATTGTGTAAAAGTGCAACATTTTTTGCCAGTCATTTCAGAAAGTGAAGTGGTTATTTTATAGAGATTCATTCGACATAGTGAAAAATATTTCCAACTTTTATTCCTTGTAATTTTAATGATTATTGCTTACAAGTAAAGAAAACCTAAATTTCAGTGTCTCAGAAAATTTGAATATCGCATTAGACTAATCAAAAAAGGATGTTTTTTGATTAGTCTTGCAGCTTTTGTTTTTAATATATTTCCAAAATTAAATCTCTGTTTTCACTTTGCTATTATATGGTGTTGTGTGAAGAGATTTGATGGAAAAATTAATTGAAACCATTTTGAAATAAAGCTGTAGCATAACATGCGGAAAAAGTAAAACACAGTGAATACGTTCCAGATGTAAACTTTAAAGTATGTTTTCTCTCAAACCTAGAACAGGAAAACTTTTAAATGTGTTTTTTTGCCTTGCAGCGGTGAAAAGGAAAAAACTTCTCAGTTGAGCTTAATCTCAATTAGAAGCCTAACTGATACTTCAATTACAATCTCGTGAAAAAGTATTTAAAAAACAAATGTTTAACGGTCCTCAATTCTAGAAATGTTAAGACTTCTTAATTTCTTTCCAAATCTGTTTTAGACAACAAAAATTTTAAAAACCAAAATTATTCATATCTCTGGCAGATTTTGGTTTGAAGTAACCTTTTCATTTTACTAACAAGTTTATTCTAATTTGAGAATATTCTGGAGTGGCACGACCAGAGTCATGACCTGAATCCAAGAGAGAATCTGTTGAGGGAGCTTAAGAGGTGGTTTTTTTTTTCCTCTCTTTTTCTACGTTTACAATGGTTATCTAGAATACTGCCCCCTGTGTTTCCGGAGAGTACTACAGCAACCTCCACATCCCTCCTGCCGCCAGCAGAGTCCTGCGCGCCACCCTGAAGCGCACAATAACCGTGCCTTTAGGCTTAGGGTGATGGCAAGGAGGCATTCCAAAATTCAATGCTTGGAGCATATTGCATAACATTATTGAAAATACCAGTGGAGACATGCAAAAGCCTAGCCGGCAGTTATGAAAAGGATTTGGTGGCTGTAATACCAATGAAGATGTCTGTTTTCTTTCATTGACCATTGAGAAGGTTAGAAATAATTTCAGACATGCCAGTTTTAAATAAAATGTAAAACAGATCATTTTTTTTCCCAAAACTGATCCTCCTTTTACGCGGTTTGAGAGATGCTGGTCTCATTTCATATCACAAACCTTTTAGTTGAATGAAAATTTGTTTAATCTAAACCTACCAGGGTTTGGAATAATTTTGGGCTTAACTAATTATCAGTTTATTTTACTTCAAATTTTATTTTTATGGTCTTTTTTTAAATAACTGATTGTGACAACCTTTTAAGAACTAACTACACACTTCACGGTTAGGCCCATAATGAATAAATAAGGATTTAAATAAAGTGCTCACATACCATGTTTTACAGATGACACACAGAAGCATAATTACTGCATTTAATTTCCATCAAATTTCTGAACAGATATGAAAATATCACTGCATCTCACCCAGGGCAGCCAGTCTTTGTAGCTCATCATCGTTGTCGGTACAATGTGGCCGCCCGATCTGAAGAACCTGGTTCTGGCCATCGCTGCTGGACTTGCAAAGCAGAACTCGGTTTGTACCTGAAGTCACAAAGACATTTTAAAGGATTTTAACAATAACACCAAATAAGTGTTGACGCACACATCTCACCTTACAGCTTCATCTGTTCCTTTGTTGCTGATCAGTCTTTTATTTATTTATTGAGGAAGCAACCTGCAGTGCTTTAGATGCTGCTCGAAGCTGGACGAATGGATGTACAATGAAGTAACTCTGGTAGTTGGTTTCACTAATGTTTCATATTTTTCCCCATTTCAAAAAAAATAATTTCGGTGGTTTCCCAAACATTGAAAAATTACTTTTTTGAACTTCCAGATTGATGGATGTCAGTGACTTTCTTCCTCATCTGTTCAACAACTTCTCTAGCTTGGGGGATGATGTGCTCTTTCAGCCTGCTTCATGTTGTCAGACAGGTCCTATTTTAAAGAGTTCTTGATTTGGATAGCTTTTCCTCTCTAGTAAATAAATCATCATTTTAATATTGTATTTACTCACATTATAGATGTGTAATTTTAACAATTCTTTGATGATCCGAAAAAAATGAATGGCTCAAACAAGCAAAGACAGGAAAAGTCTGTAAAGGGAGGATACTTTCTCACAGCACTGTATCTGCTGTGTTGAAACAGGCATTTTCTGTTATACCCATGCTTAACAATTCAAATTGACTGAATTGAGTCAATATGTTTTAACTGATACAGACAGTATTTATTAGTCTGGCATCTGCTGAAAACTGATTTTCATGTTCAAAACATTGCAAAAACACTGCTATCAATACTCCAAAAATGATTACAGGGGCAACATGTGCCGTAAAGAAAGACACTTTCACAGGGTCATTAAACTTGACTGAAAACTTAATCTGGAGTTACTTATAAAATTGGCTAAAAATCGTTTTTTTAGTTGGGGAAGCATGAGACAGATCAATGATTAATTAACTTTTGAAATTACATTTCTGGGTCACTAAGCAGATGTTGCATGCAGTTTTACACCAACCAACAGATTTCATATTCCTAAACTGCCTGAGGCTGTGTTTGTGTTCTAATCAGCTGAACAAGGCCATTCAATGCAGCCAATTTGCTTCACGTCAATCAGGACCAAGCTTTAAACGGATTCCTTATCCTAAAAAAAAAACACTTACCCATTCACCGAGAAAGGTTTTATGTTCATGTGAGCAAAAGAGTTTGGTATGATGTTGAAAGTTAATGTACCCCATCACTCCCCACGCACCAAACAGCTGGGAGTGATTTAAAAAACACGGTGCGTCTCGGTTCAAACCTTCCTGCTAAACTTTGAACTTTTTAACTTCCCAGTAGCTATTCCCATTCGTAATAAATCATTCCTAAACATAAGCCAGCATGTTGGTTTTGCTAAATGCAGCATTAGTGAATAAGGAAAAAAAGAAATGTATTTTTTTATGTAGTTATTTGTAACTTGATGCAGAGTCAAATATATAAAGGGGCTGACTTGCTTCAGAATCCAAGCCACGGATAAAACAACATATGAAAATCTACATCCTAATGAGCAACAACAACAGTCTTTGGCATTCGTGCTTCTTTTTATGTCTTTTATTCATGTCTTTTTAAAGTGAAACCGACTGTGGCTTCTTGAAACGTACTAGCTGTGACTGGATGTCCCTCAACGCTCATTTTTGTTCACAGCTACAAACCTCACATGGTCTGCGGTATTGTGCATGTAATTATTAATAACTGAGATCATTTTGTGTTCTGCATCTTTGGGCACTGGGTCGGTATTTGCTCACACGGTTGTGCAGTCAAGCATACAACAAAGCTCATGATTCAAGCACTTGTCTATAGGATCTGCTTTAAGTCAAGTCAGGTATATTTATATAGCACTATTCAGCAACAAGGCACTCAAGGCCTACATAAGGAAAAACATTACAATGATACAGAAAATCAAACAACAGAAAAACAAATCAAATGACATTAATAATCCTTGGGGGTTTACTGGGAGGAATAAAAGCCTTCTAAGACATCTAGAAATCTATGAATCCTTCTAAGCTGGGTTACTGGAATAAAACAATTTATATACTAGCTTAGGTCCCCCTCCACACCAGGTTTAGCCTGTAAGTTTGACTGAAAATGCTACCACTACAGGTATCACTTCTACATTCAAATGTTTTCTCACAATTTACATAATGTTTCTTTATGGGAGGTTTCTGCACCTCCATCTGTTTCAGCCTTGCTATGGCAGAAACACTGTATGTCAATCCCACCTACACTCTGAGGCCTGAAACTGTTTGCTAAGTGTGCTGCGCTATTTGTCTAATTACATTATGAACTCTGTGATCCTTTGCTTGATTTGCAGGGATTATTTTCCCTCCTCCTTGCCCTCCTTGTCACTTAATACAATGTTAGGGTCTTTGAGGTCATGACTAATACATTTAGAATTAGAACTGCAGCCTTTAAATCCCGTAATTTCCCTCGATATCCCAGCAACCAGTCCATATGCAATTTGGAGGTGTGCCCATTTCTCTGCAGCTGGGAGCCTTATGGTACCATATTAACAGTTGCAGTAAAGCCTTGTTTGCATCAGCTGTTTTCTGAGATCTATTTTGTTACAATTACAGTAGTGGCAATGCACTTTGCAGCACCACCAACAGCGTTACAATAGGTCTCCTAGCTGAAACACAAAAAAATTAACTTCCCACTTCCAAGAGAAGAGTAAAACCATTTTGCCCTAAAAAACTAAAATGCACCAGTTTAACATTATTTCCCTGATGTAGAGAATCTCTCTCATCTTCTCCCACAGCAGATGAGAGATTTTACTTATATAGTGGACAGCAGAGTTGTATTAGTGTAACCCCCTTCTGTTTCGGTTTTCTCCAGAATATTCTGAAATAAACACACACACCTGGTATTCTAGCATCTTTTGCAGTGATACAACTTTTTGAAAATAAAATTATGATTGAGACTCTAAATGTTAAAGTCCAAATCGTAAGTAAAAGAAATCCAGCAACAAGGTTTCATCGTTATATTCATATGAGATATTTTGCATTTCAAACACTTAAGCAAGTCTGACATCTGCTGGTGGAAAGCAGATATTGTGCTTTCTAATGATCCTTTGTAGGCATATCCTAATGAGAATTGCTTTTGTTAGTGTTGCAAATCAATAATACCACTCTAAAACTCGCAAATTTTAAATAAAACTGCTTAAACTTGTATAAAAACATGTGTCCATACCAACATTGGCGACGTAGAGCTTATTGTTGAGAATCAGTGCCACCACAGCCGTAGCACCTCCTGACACCTCCTGCTCCAACTCCTTCAGGTGCTCCTGGACTTTCTGACTCTAAGGAGAGAGATGGTGGAATGACACATTCTGACTAGACAGGAAGCATTCAGAGAAATAAAAAAATAAGAGAAGGTGAAGATGATAATGGTATTAGTAAGAAGCCAGAGACATGGGACGGAGATGAAAGAAGAGTAGAAAGAAAATCAATAGGAGAAAGCAAATTAAGGCCAGGAGGCAATCAGGCAAATGAAAAAATAGATGTTAGATGTACAGTAAATGCACAATGGGTAACAAACATGAGGTTAAAGAGATGAGATAAAAATGAAAACCAACATGGAAAAACCATTGTTAATCTAAAAGGAAACAGAAGGCGACTGAGGAAGATGGAGACAGCAGAGAAGCAGGAACGACTAGAACAAGTGAAGAGGAGGTGAGACAGACTTATCTAAAAGATAATGAGGCCTTTTAAAACATAATATGCCTGAAACTGCTGCTCCTAAGTCGACTTCTTATTCTCGATTATAGATTTATCTCTGTGTGAATACCTCGTTGTGTGGCAGGATGTAGTTGGATAGGTGAGCTTTCTTAGCCAAAGCATCATCTATTGTATTAAAGTAACTCTTCTCTACCGCATCAAAGGCCTGTAACAAAGAGCACACACATCATAATTCACTCAGTGGCTCTGCAACAGGTGAGCTATCAGAGCAAGAACAAGCTACAAAAATGATTAAACTAAAATCTCAGAACCAGCACTCGGTACTTTTCCTTCCTTTGCCTGATATTAAAAGATACTGATGCTGGTCTGTTTATTTAAAGTGCTTTCTTAGCCAGAACATTCTGTTAAACCTGACATAATAAGGTACAATAATACAGCAATTTCAGTCTCACCATATAAAAAAACTCAACGAATGGAAAGACCTCACAGAAGAAACGTGACTCTAGAGACAGAACCTGAATGAGGATCCGGCGGACATCATTGTCCGTGTGACTCGAGTTTAGCTGCTCGAGTAGTAGTTCAGCGGTGAGACACTGGGCTCCAAAGTCCGCCACTCTGTTGCCATCATAACCGTTAAAAACGGCATAAAGGAAACAGCCATCCTCGCCTCTGATTGGATGACAAAACCCAAGAAACATTAGCAAATGTAAGGTGCATGCTTCCAGGGTCTCTGCAGGTTCAGTAACTTTAACTTTTTAAGACCATTATTAATTCAATTAAAGACATAAAGGAATCACAAAACATAAGTTAACAGCTTTATAAGTGATATTTAACTTGCTTAATAACTTCGAGTTTAATGTAACTGTGCCAAGTTAAGCTGATATTTTTCGTGTCATGCAAGTCTTGGTTACCCAAGGTGTAAAAGTCTGAACCAACTTCTACATCATTTTTAGTGAAGGACAAAAAGCAATTTTATTCATTTAAGACTTTTTAAGATTGTTTAACAGGGTCTAAAGAGACCCTGGTTTTACTTTAGAGAAGCAAAGGGAAAAAAAACTAAAAAGCACTGATGCACAAGTTGACCCCACAGCTGTAACGTCTCTAATTCATCTTAGAACATAGACCCAGGGCAAAACCACAGGGTACGATAGGGTTATGAGACAAGAGTGACTTTTTATGCGTTTCAGTAGAATCAACTGATGAATTACATGCTGAGATAGTACACAACCACTTGCTTTTGTGTTTGCACATTTCAATGCACTTAACCCCATACTGCTGCCAGATTGCAGCTGCAGACACAGAATGCAATAGAATCTATCATTGAAAATGCATTGGCAACATTTTAGACAAAGGCAAGCATGCATTGTTTGTTTGCTTAATAGTTTTACCCAAGTAAAAGTAATTGTTGAAACTGTGAGAAGGGGGAGCACTGTTTATTTGATACAATATGTTTAACACTGGTTACAGGTTAAACAGCACCACCAACAGCGTTACAGGAGTATGAATGTCTACCTCGCTAGGCATTCAAGAGTCAAATAGAGCAGTCAGTCAGTCATTTTCTACCGCTTATTCCATAGTGGGTCGCGGGGGAGCTGGTGCCTATCTCCAGCAGTCTATGGGCGGGAGGCGGGGTACATCCTGGACAGGTCGGCAGTCCATCACAGGGCAACACACAAACAACCAGGCACACACTCATTCACACACCTAAGGGCAATTTAGAGTGACCAATTAACCTAACAGGCATGTCTTTGGACTGTGGGAGGAAGCTGGAGTACCCGTTGAGAACCCACGCATGCACGGGGGAGAACATGCAAACTCGAACGCAGGACCTTCTTGCTGCAAGGCAACAGCCCCCAGAAAAAAACCCATATTACATTAAAGTCACTGAGTGAAATAAGCATCTTATCATCAAGCAAAACCTGACTTAGTATTTTGTGAAAATAGCTCTTTTAGCAAGCGCAGCGACAAGACGTTTCTTGTAAAAAGGTTTGCTTCTCAGAAGTGATTTCGGCCCACTTCTCTTTATAGATACCCTTGAAATTCCTGCACAGATTTTTTACAACTAAAACCTAGAAAATAGTTGGAAAATAAATCATAAGTTTTTCACTTTTGGAAATATAAATAATAGGGATGCACTATTTTCCTTTTTAGGGTTTTAACATTTGTTCTGGCAGGTCTCATATGAGAACCGGTGTCTCAGTGGGAGAACCTGTATGAATAAAGATTTTTTAATAATAATAATAATAATTTCAGCACTGACATGCCAATTCGGGTTTTCTTTTTAAGGGGAAAAGCACATTAAATATTGAAATTTTAACAATTACATGTAACATTAAGGAAATATACATGTAAAAATAGTAGTTTTAAACCCGTCCAAAAATATAGGGATTGCACAATTATTCCCATTTATGAATGAACTCATACGCCCTGAACCTTTACATTTTTCACTAAACTCAAAAAGTGCATCAAAGAACATACTGTTTGTTAATGAGTTAACAACCAAAAAAAGTATTTTACGTTTCCATGCACTGAATGAACAAGGAAGAAAATTATTTTTCTATTTTTATCACCAGCCAGAGCAGATGTCGATAGGAGCACCACTAGGAAGTGGCAATAATTGTTGCACAACATCTCTATTAACTCATGCATCAACACCAGAAAATACTATGAGAGCAACCCAACATTAACCAACATAAAAAAAATAACTTCTGCTAACTAGACAAGCAAGGTTAATGCAGTTTAAAAACAAAACTGCATCTAGTTTGCTGAAGTGGAAACTAAAAGCAGATTTAAAACCAATTCATAAGGAAACTTAGGATTGTGGGATGGATATTTTCAACTAGGAGTGACATTGTAGCAAGTTCAGAAAAAACGTTTTACTCTCTTGATGTTAACGGTTGAGTAAAGAGCAGCAAGCAGGACTTTCTCATCATACTTGCTCTGTCTTACTTACCTCAGCCTGAGATGTCTGTCCTCAATGGGGTGGCTCTGAGTTCCTTTCCCATCTGGGCTGTACACACAGTTGGGAGCTGTGCCGACCCCACACATCTGACACAGAGGCAGGTCATCTGTCCAGCTCTGCTGCTGCAATCAGAGAAAACAGGATTCGAAAAGATCTGACAGACTTAAAATCTAATAATTAATTGCATATTGGAGGGAGGTTAGATGAGTGAATATGTATATTTATCTCAACTTTGCATCCTGCAAACTTTAACCTAAATGGGTTTGTCTGATTCACTTCTTTGTGCTACTGATTGTCTGATACTTAACAATGAGATCATAGGAGTTATGATGCTACAAAACATAACATTGTGATTTCCCAAAATGAGAATTTTAGATTGTGCAGCTGTTTCTAACAGCATTTATATGAAGGACCGTATGAGCTAACAGGATACTGAAAGAGTCAGCTAAGATGAGGACAACCGCTGTGGGTAGAAGAGCTAGTGCAGTCCAAAAATCATGCAGGCCAAGCACCGCTGACCTGGTACATCTGTCCAAAATGACTTAGTAAATTACATTTTGAACTCAAAAATACTTTTTCTGAACAAAGACGCAGTCACACTGTCAGTGTCAGGTTACAACGCTGCCGTTTTAAAAAGCTTCAATTGTCAGATCGGTTAAAAAATATTTTTTTACAATACTGAAGATGGCATCTTATTCTCAGCTTCTTCAGTAAGGAGCTATTTTATTTCTCTAGTGGAGCATTAAAAACAAGACAGATAAGAAGATGGAACATAGCCATGTTTTTAAAACAGAAAAACCTTAAAAATGCTACGAGAGGGTTGAAAATATAAATAGACAAACAAGTCTCACTAAATATTTATATTATACATCAACGTGCATTTGGCACATTTAAAGGTCAGCTCAGTTCAGTTAAGATGATTTGTTCATTGTGGAATAATTCAGTCTAGGTTTGACCTGTGCAAGTGGGAACTAAGTGTAAATAATATTAATAATAACAACAGCAAAGCTTTCAAAAATGGAATAAAGATTTCACAAATCGTTATTAAAATAGGTGATCCCCAACCCCGCTCCTCAGGGCCCAGCCTCTTGCATGTCTTATGATGTTTCTGCGGAACATGATGGCACACTGAGGATATGATGCATTCACACACATCTGACACATACAGGGAGACCTGGGGAACAGGATCGTTGACCATTGATTTAGATGATAAAGAAACAGTGTGGAAGACCACAGTACCAGTTTGACTATTTCAAACATGTTAGATGTTGAACTACAGCTAATCAAAGGATGCACAAATTCATTAAATACAGGAAAACGTCGATTTGATTGCCGAACTGCAAGCTGTATTCCCCTTTGTGTTTTAATTAACTAATGAAACACTACAAAAGTCTATTTTGCTGAAAGAGATAACAATGAACGGGAAATAAACTCGCACCAGTAACATCCCTGCGCCTTCCGACTTATTATTCTTCTGCCTCTTGTTGACTGAAATTTGTTGTTTATTTTTCTGTAGTTCTGAAGTGTTGTCTGTTAGCTTACTGTTAGCAAAGCACCTACTGAGCTCAGCTAAAAAATAGCTACAACTGGCATTACTGAAAGGCAATAGTTACTACTGAAAGAAACAAAGTAAGCAACAATGACCCCAGAGAGACACAGACGGGATCAAAGTAATATCCATCAGGAACTTTGGAGGCCAGTGAGAGCAATAAACATCAGTTTTTACTTACGCTTTGCACCAAAGTCCTCGGTTCAGCCGCCATGTTGGATGCTCTTTGATGCGTTCACGATCACTCCGCAGTATCCGATTTAGTAACTTCAACAACACAAAGGCAATGTATATATATTTTTTGTAAATCAAAAACTTTTCAGGTTTTTATTCGCAGCGAAAACTTAAGTGACTGTTAGGAGCTACCTTGGAGCTCTTTCTGGATTCTAGTCATTAATAAAATTTTCAAGGAAACATAGGCTACTCATGGTTTTATTTTCCATTCATTATAAACTATGATAAAATGAAAAAAATGAATCTGTTTTATTTAAAGTGTAAAATGCAATCAGTTTTATTTTAAAAAATGCATACGCAAATTAACGAAAGAAAAGAAAATATACCTTTCAACAATATGGAGCGGTTTCGTCGCTGCTGGTACCTTTGGCAATACTGCCACCCTGTGGGCTTGTATTGAACTACAACCCGGTGTAAACAACTTCTCACAAGCTCCACAGCTTTTGAATAAATTGGGATTCCAAGGTTAATCATACGACAAAAAAGATTTGTTCTCATTTACTTGTGTTATAAAAAAGTTAAATTAAATTCAGAAGATTTTACACACATACAGTCTCTTGCAAATGTATTCATACCCCTTAAACATTTCACTTTTGTCAAGTTGCAACCACAAACCTATGCATTTAATTGAGATTTAATGTCATAGAACAACACAACTAAGTGCAAACTTGTAAAGTGAAACGGGAATTATACCTGGTCTTTTCAAAGTCTAAAATTATGTCCCCCTTTCCTCTGAAACCCCAAAATAAAATCCAATGTAAGCAATCACATTTAGACATAACCTAATTAGTAAACAGTTTACCTGTGAGCAATTTAATCTTAGCATAAATACAGCTGTTCTGTGAAGGCCTCAGGGAACACTGGTCAACAAACAACATCACAAAAACCATGCGACGCATCAGTCACTTCAGGGATAAAGCTGTGGAGAAGTTTAAAGCAGCATTTGAAATAGGAAGTATGTCACAACTTCAATGATACTAACACATTACCATTCACTTAAACTGAAGGGCTAGGCAAAGAGACCTTTAGGGGGGCAGACAAGTGGCTCATGGTAAATCTCGAGTTGCTGCAGCATCCTGTTGTGGGGAGATTTTTCTTCAGCAGGGAAAGGTAAACTGATCAGAGTTGATTGGAACATGCAAACAAAAGACAATCCAGGAAGAAAACTTGCTGCTAGAGACTTAAGACTGGGGCAGGCTGTGTAGTTGCAAACAACTTCACCACACACCTTTCAAATTTTATATGTTTAAGATGTTGCAAACCATGTATCATTCCACTTCCACTTCATAATTCCACTCTTCTTTGCATTGGCATATCTCATAAATTACATTGAAGTTTGTGGTTGTAATGCGTGAAAATGTTCAAGGGGTGTAAATACATTTGGGAATTTAGGAAGCTAGCAAAATGTAAAACAAAAAAAAAGAAACCTCGCCCATATATGTGCACATATTTATCAGTATTTTATTTATTTTTATGACTGAAATCAGATACATCGAAAACATACATTTGTACCCAGTGTTGTTCTTAAGCCATATCTTGCACTGTTTAACAGATTTCACAGAGAAACATCACACATTTCTACAACTACTCAGAGGTATAAAGTACATACGGGTAAATATACTCTAGTATTTTTGTCTTTTTTTGTTTGTTTTAATAGCTATTGTATTGTTATCCCAAAATAAAAAACATCTCCCTTTCTTGAAAGCAACATATAAGACGTGGAGATCTGGAGACAGCCTCATCATATATCTTAACACAATAACACTCAACAGACCATTGAACATCTTTATTTTGTCTTTTCAATTTTTGCTTATACAGAACCAGCATAATGCCCTAAAATAAAGCAGAATCTTAAATGATCAATTTACATATATGTATATATTTATAGAGAGCTAGGTATACATTACTGTGAAAGATAATAGAGCAATGCATGTTCATAAATACTCAGGAGGTTCATGGTTGAATACTTTGTAGATTTGTTAAAATTAAACAGAGAAGATGACAGATAAACCTAATGCAAGTCAGAACTTGACAACATTGAAGCGTGTGGTATCGATAATGCAGCATAGTGTTCACAAAAGCTTAGTTTTGTTTGATAGCTTTGTGCACTCCAAGACCAAAGCAGCACACCATGTAATAATATGAACTTTAAAAGAAAAAGATCAGGAACGAAAAGTGTAGTGTGGGATGTTGGTTGTACTGTGTGTCGCCTCCGATGTTTGCAGTTTGCTTGGCAGTCAGCACTAAGGCAACAGTTGAACAAAAGAAAAATGAAGCAGTAAAAAATCTCTTACATACAAGCATTAGGAAAAAAAATATTTCAGTACACACACACACACACACACACACACACACAGAGAAAGAGAGAGAGAGAGAGAGAGAGAAATGCAGTGTTTCAGGTGAAGGGGATTAGTTACCAGATACTCTTTTTGTCTACACTGATATCCTGAATTAAACCAGCCAATGTCAGATGAAAAAAAATGTGGTCAGAAGTACAAACTTCTGAATTTGCTCATAGTTTCCTAAATGTCCTCAATTTCCTAACAAAGTTCATCCAACTCATTTCTTCTGTGTCCCTAAACCTTTTCTCCCACCCAATATTAACTCATCCACACACCTCTCATGTCCGTCTCCATACTTTAAGTCATGACTGCAATACCCACCGCTATTGGTACCCCTGGCAAAAATGTTTAAAAGCCCTTAAATAAATGCATCTTTTCCTGCAGTAACATAATCTCAGACAAAGAAAAAAAGAAGTGGAAAATAATTTATATTTTTTACGAAATTACGAAATCACCAGTGTCACACTTATTGGCCTTTAACAAAACCATTGAAAAATAACATTTTTTTTATTTTTTTGTAATTTTTTTAGATGATGATAATATCTATTTTAGGAATCTATTACTTCCTGTTTCCCCTGGCAAAGACATTTCGGGACATAAGCAAACTATAATTGCTCAGGGTCTCCACCCAGCAGGGGTCCCCCAAGAGCCACTTGAAGTCTCAGTTATATCAGAACTTGTTTTGTTGTTGTTTGTAGTTTAGTTTAACAAAAATGATCCAACTTTTAAATTAACTTAATTTTTTTAAAAGCAGTTTTAGAAATAATTTTATATTCCTAATTAAGTAAAAACGAACTGGCATGTCATTTAAATAATTCCAAAAGTAATTGCAGGTGTAAACTTTTCGTAGTATCACAGTCACAAATAAATGCTGCTGCTGTAATTTAAACATATCTGTTGCTTGCATCTAAGCTAGGTTCAAATTTAATCCGCACTGCAACAGTTTGTAAATAAATCTCGACAAGTAATTAACAGGTTTCTGAATGTGCTTTTAAGCAAATCAAATTAAACTTTGCTTTACCTTTCTAACTATGCTACGTCTGTATTGAAAGAATGAACACTGGATCTGACTGCAAGAAAATGAGCAATTGAGAGAAATGACCCAATCTCAACAATTTGTTTACAGCTTTCACCCTTTAAAGCTCTTTATTCAAGGTGAAAGTCATTAAATAAATAATGCTAACTGACTTGCATGATTGTTAAACAGTTGATTAAGGCGATTACCTCACTTATTACCTCTAGAACTTCTTGATTATATGCACAATATGCAAAAAATAAAATAAAAAATGAACTGGGTTATGTTGTGGTGGCTGGTGCCACGATGTTCGTATCTGCAAGAGGGCTCCTGAGAGTCTCAGTCAGCCTTGGGTCGGCCCTGCCTTTTAGGTGCAAACACAAAGTGACACGGAGGTCAATTTTCAATGATCCACTTGTCCAAATGGGAGAGACAAGAGAACTTACCACTGAAGTAAGATATATGTCAATCTTTATTTATAAATAAATACAGTTAAACCCGAAACTATTCATACCCCTGCCAGATTTAGATTTAAAACTATTTTTATTCAACCAAGAAGTTTATTCGTGATAGGAAAGGAAACAGGAGAAAGTCTCTTGTAAAAGATAATACAACTTTGATAAGAGTATGAATTTTAATAGTTTTGAATTTGTGTTTACATTTTATTTAAAACAATGCATGTCAAAAATGTATTTTCTACCCTGTAACCTTATAGGCATTGCTGCAATCACACCCTTCTTCGAACTGCTGACCCAATTTTTGCATATTTTCACTGGTACTTTCACAATTTATCTTTGATGATAAGCTCAGTCTCGTTGTTGGAAGGCCTTCTTGCCATCACCCTAATCTTTTGCTCACTTCTCAGATTCCCTGTCAGATTCTAGTTTGGACTCTGGTAGGGCCTCCCTAAAATGTTAATATTACTTCCAATCAGAAGAAACATGTTGATTAAATTAAAAGATTACTTTAAACCTAAATCTACCAGTAGTATGAAACATATTGGGCTTTACTGGAGCAACAAGAAGACAGCTAATATCCTAAACTCGCCCATATCTACAGTCAAAGCAATAATTAAAAGGCTTAAAAAAGGAACTGTGCTAAAAAAAACACCAAGCACAGCGACCAGGATAGTAAGGATAGAGAACTACACCAAAAAGTTTCCAAAATGATCATCTCTTTTAAGGCTTTTTAAGCATCTTGACCAGGGGTGCCAATAACTGCGAATATATTCTGGAGATATATCCAAGACTTCCAACTTGGAGACAAATTGTTTTAACAAACATTAAAATCAGAAAAGGTACAAATTGTTTCTATGATTAATGAGTCATATCTGCTACCAGTTGTGTCCTCTCACACTTTTAATTATAGAAAACTTTCAACTGTTATGTAATGGGCTGTTTTAAAAAGGTTTAGAATAACCAGAAATGTGTAAAGTTGGATTATTAGAGACCGTAACCATGGTCCGTTTGAGGCAGTGGTTTTCAGCATGACAGAAACAACAAAAATATTACTACAAATTATAATTGTTGGGCAACAAAATCTCTCCCAAAGCATATCTGAACTCCAAAATCTCAGTAGTCTTGACGCTGGTAGCCTGCAGTGCCGTCGAAGGCCGCATCGCTGTTGGCCTGGCCCCCTCCGCCGCTTGGGCTCTCCAAGTCGCCCCCTCCGAAAGACGTGTAGGGCGCTCCGGCTGCATCCTGACTGGGATCGGTGTACTCCTGTGAGAAGAGGGCAGAGTCGGCCCCCAGCTTGTACCTCTGGAAGGCGAGGAATGACAGGCCCGCCTTTAGGCATGGACGACCGGAGGTGGAGACAGATGAAAGTGCAAGAAGAGGTGCAAGGGGCACAGTTTAATGGTGTGGAGACAGCATTCGAAGCAGTGGTGTTACAGCGAAGGTTTTGGGAAAGAGGAGAAAAGAGCGGGAAGAAAACATTGATTAGTTTGCCGGAAATCTTGTGAGGCTTATTAGATGTTTGAGTGAGCCATTTAGTCAATCACAGCAGGTTACAGCAGGTTGATTTGTTAAGCTCTTTACTGAGACACGCAACCTTAACTCTACTTCTGTCTACTTTCCCAGCACAAACATGTCGAGTCTTTGTGAGATCCACTGTGATACAAAACAGTCCAGAAATATCTAATAAACATGCATGAAAGTGTTACTGCTACTTAGATCAAACTAACTCTGTAAGAAGCCTCTTAAAAGCTGTTAAAGCAACAGAGTTTACGTATGGACCCTGATGAAATAGTAAAACAAAGCAAAGCTGGCCATGCACACTGCATACAAGACATCCTATTTTTCTCTGTAGACAGTGTTGGCAAAAGTATTCATAACGCCCAAACTTTTTAAGATAAAAACAACAAACCGAGATATATTTTATTTGGATTTTACAGAGTAGTGCATGGTTTTGAAGAAGGAATAGAAGGATAAAGAACGTGTGACTTTATGTTTTGATCTCTCCTCCACCGCAAAATACATCCAGAGGATTCCTAAATAACATATTAGCATATATACTGAGATGGCATATTTCTGTTCTATTTGAACATATGTTTCTACCCAGTGACAAGGATATTCGGTTATATTTATGGCTTTAAATTTGTATTTCTATACAAAAAGTGCAACTAGCTTGAAAGCAACATGGAGTCATACTGATTTTACTTTTGTTTCCTAATTGTTTTGTTTTGCTTAGGGGTTTGTTTTTCTGTTGGTGTGTCAAAATGCATAAATGTTCATCTCACTGACATTAAAGGTACGCGTCATGGCTGCTCCTACCCTTTTCTAATATTCTGCTGAGGGAGAGGTTTCATATGGGCACTGATTAATGGAGGTGCTTTTATTTGTTTTCTTTTGTTTACAGCTATTGTTAGTATTAGCGGGGAACGTCCCTCTCCAAAAGACGACACTGTGTCACCGCAGAAAATCAGCACAATGCAAAAAGGCTCAAGTTACATTTGCACATTTAGAATCTGAGGTTTGGCCAATTCTTCTTTGCAAAACAGCTCAAGCTGTTAAAGGCCTGTTGAAGCCTCTAACAGGTTTTCGTACTTTATAGAACAAGTGTTTATCTCCAGTCATTTTCCTGGCAACTCTAACCAGATTCCCTGTCCCTGCTGAAGAAAAGAATCCTCGCAGCACTATGCAGCCACCACCATGGCTAAACATGGGTAAGGGTGATGTACAGCAGTGCTATTTCTCAGTCATTCACTGTGTTTTGCATGTAGGGATGAACATTTGAACATCTTGGCCTTATCTGATCTGACCATCTTCTTCCTTGTTTACTTCCATGGTTTGTTAGAGACTTTATGATACTCCTTCATAAAGACCAGATTTGTGATGTGCACAACTAATTGCAGTTGTCCACTCAAAATATTTTTCCACCTGAGGCATGGATCTCTGAAGCTCCTCCAAGGCTTCTTGGCTGCTTCTGTGTTTTTTTTGTTGCAAGTTGTTCAAAGCTTGGGATATTTTTTTATTACCAAATGCTGTTTTAAACTTCTACACAGCTTTATCCCTCACCAATGTTCTCTATTAAACCTCGGAGGCTTTTGCAGGAAAGTTGGATTTCTACTGAGGTTATACGACATCCAGGTGGACTTGGTTTATTAATAAGGTAACTTCAGAAGACAGTTGTTTCCACTGGGTTTTATTTAGGGGTCTCAGGGGGCTGAATACAATTCAGCATTCATTCCCTAATTCTACACTTTTATTTCTTTAAAAAACACTTGCGCTATGCACTTCATTTTCGTTTGTCTAACACATAACATTTCAGTGAGGTACACTGAAGTTCTTGGTTATAACATTACAAAATGTCAAATTCAAGAAGTATGAAGACCTCCACAAGGCACAGTAAGTAAAGACAGGTGTGGATAGCACTTTAATATCTCTAAACTCTATTGAAAACCGAAGGGTCCCAAAAAGATGGCTTTATTTTTCAAAACAATCGAAAACAGAGATCCGTACATTTGCCTGAGGGGAGCACAGTACACCAAAGGCTCCTTGGTCAATAAATCATGTCACATTGCTTATTCAACCCTAAAGTCCTGCAGCTGAAAGCTTAATATAACCCACCAACCCTGCGATTCACTTCCAAAACTTCTTAACTCTTCCATCGAAGAGTGGAGAGAAGAGGCTGAATGTCAGCCTTTGATTAAAAGGACACAAAAGTTAAAACCAGTTCCAGCAATGTACTCGGAGAAATTTACACTATATTATAAGTGCATTAATAACATTTAGAAAACAGTCACCTTTGTAAAGTGGACCACTTATTACCAGTCTTATTGTAACACATCCAGGTTTACCATGTTAATGACTATAAGGAGTGGAAGCCTATAAGTTGTGACAACACTTGTTTAAGGGCTCCAGGTTTGAAGGCAGCTGTACCTTTTGCAACCTTAGTAGCAAACAGCTACCTGAAGAGAACAAACTAAAAAGCATGGAACATGGGAAAAAGATCAGAGGCGGCTTTCGGTATCTCTATCTTTTAGAGATCTCAGATCTTATAGGAACTGCTAAAATACCAGTGGGCCTTTAAAGTGAGACACACTGAGATGGGTGATAAAACAGTTTTAAAACAATTCATTTTTTAAATTACCATCAAAACATGCCTGCATCAGGATACCAACAGTATTCAGCTTTTCGTAATGCTAGAATACAGTTTCTTTCACCTCCAGCAACACGTGTGTAAAGAGCTTCGGCCACTGAAAAGTGTAAGGAGTGGGTATGACTATAACTGCAGAGGGTTAAGCTGGCAGGGATGGAAGACAGAACAGGGTCAGACAAGAGGTTGATGTGGCTGAGGGGGGAACAGCTTGGTGTACTCCTCTTCAAATGATACATTCTTTAATTTTTCCATAGAGAAAAGAGTCTGAGCACCCTGTTGGAAAGACAGCCACACTCTAATGAGATCATATGTACACAAATATGATGAACATCCGAGTTATAAAAATTCATGGCTACATAAAACCTGGTTAAGAAGTGTAAGGAGTCTTAAAATGATTTCATTTTTTGTGACAGTGTGTTAATTTCACAGTAGGAAAAAAATCCAACTTTTAATTTGAGGACATTTATTAGGTCAGGAAAAAATAATAGTTTTCAACAAAATCATTAGTTTCAAAATTGTTTGTATCTTTAGCGATTTCTCTAAAATGAAAACTGAAGATTTTTTTCATCTATCCTTTTCCTTGAATAATTCAGAGCTTCTAAGAATTTCTACTTAGTAATTGATTACTTTGTCTTTCTCATAGGACATAATTATGATGTAACACAGATTGTTCCTATCCATCCTTCAAAATAGAAAGATAAGAGAAGATAGCTTTGAAGTAAGGCAGACCTGTCCAGGACCTATTGCATATCTTTCTTTCTAAATTTCTAAACAAAAAGTCTGAGGTTTGAACAGGTAAACCTCATTCAAAATACTGTAGGGACGTTCTCAACATGAACACCTCATGTGATACACCTGTGTGTAATTCTGTGTATTTTAAATGGGAATGCCTTTGAGGGTATTCTCATTTATTCCTCACCAGTAAAATGCATTCTGTTTCTATTCCGTTTTCCTGAAGGTCTAGTCTTCTTTTTTTATTGTTTATTTATATAACTTGCATCTCTCAGGGTTTATAAAATTGATATTACATATCCTTATGTCCAAGTGCATTGGAAAAACACACAGGCTTTCATAGAGAGTCCAAATTATTTGACACTACTGTGTTTTTTAAAATGTGATTTTTTTTCCAGACTGATTAAATGCTCTCAAATAAAGGTTGGATTTTTCCAGTTTCCTGTTCCTAATATTATGCTACTGCAATAAAAGACCAGTTTATATTAAGGCTTTACTAACATCTTGACTAATAAGAGCAATAAAACACCCTTACCCAGGTGAAGATTGAGAAAAAGGAGAAGGTGATGGCTGCCCGGGCGGCGTCACCTCCCTCCTTCAGGGGGTTGTCCTCTTGCTTGGTCACCTGCCACTGGTTGGCCAAAAAGCAGAAACCCACAAACCACATGAACGACCAGAACGCTGTAAGAAGGGGAAGAAATATAGTCAGAGTTTAACCAATTAAACCAATGAGTTCCTGCCAATACTCTGAACAAGGCTCTCTCAGGCTGAATGAATCTGCTCAACAAAAAGATTTATTCCATTGGTGTCCAAACATTTTGACACTCAGGCCAATACTGTCAAGTTGAAAGAACCCATGGGCCACAATAATTCGATTTCTTCAATTTGTTTTCTCAAATTAAAAATGAAATTGTGAGTTTTTGTTTCAAGTTTTTATTTTTACCCACTCAACAATTAACTAAACGCAATATTAAAAATAAACCAAACTATGTGTAAAACAGATCCTTTTTGTTGTTTTGTAGGTTTTTGCATGTTTGCCTCCTTAAAAGAAGGGCATGAAATTTAACTTCCATCCATTCATTTTCTGCACCCGCTTCTTCTGTACAGGGTCGTGGGGGAGAGGTGGGGTACACCATGGACAGGTTAGCCAGTCTACCGCAGGGCAACACAGAGACACACAGGACAAACAACCATGCACAGACCCATTCATACCTAAGGGCAATTTAGAGAGACCAGTGAACCTAAGAGTAATGTTTTTGGATTGTGGGAGTTAGCCAGAGTACCCAGAGAGAACCCATGCATGCATGGGGAGAACATGGAAACTCCATGCAGTAAGACCACCAGCCGGGAGTCAAACCCAGGACCTTCTTGCTGCAAGGCAACAGTGCTACCACCTGTGCCACCTGGTGGCCCACACTGTCTTATTGTGGTTAATTGTTTTCAAATTTTTTGGCCTAAAAACTGTAGTTTATTCTTAGCAACAAGAACAGAATATAGATCACTCTTTTTTCAAAAATGTGTGCTCTATTTAGCACTATACAATTCTCCTTTTGTGAAAAATTCACTGGATGTCTGTGGTCCTGTTTGCTATGAAACTAAAACAAAAGCAAAAATTATGACAAATAAAAGACAAATACCTAAAATGTTCCGTTTCATGAAGATTTAAATTTGTAGGTAATAATCCTAATAAAATAAAAAAAAAAGTGTCCATCTGGATCAAATGTGTACCATACTTCAATCGTGGTCAAGGAGCTGCAAATGGCCCCGAGCTGTACTTTGGACACTTCGGTTTATTTCTTTGCTAAATATTATTTGTTTAGATTATTTTCCTGATTTTATAATAAAGACTGAGCAGTTACATAAGATAATTTAAAGTTGCAAAATTAAAGTGTAAAAATAAACAGTGAAGGATTACCTGTATTTTGTATCAACAAAATGAGCAGCATTATGTGTCAACATCTTGTGCCTGCCTGCCTGCCTGAATGAAACTACTCCCTTTTTTTGTTCTCACAAACAGTTAAGGGTTTTACAAGTTTGAAATTGTGTTTTCATAAATCTATATCTCTGGCTCTGACATGGATAAAGTTTCCAATGAATCCCATACCAAAAAAAGGAATATTAAGGAAAGCACATAAAGCCGAATCAGAAATATGCACATTTGATCAGACTTCCAGCTAATTTGACTACTTTCTTGGAAAAGTGATGTAAAATAGAGAGTGTGTGTGAATGCGCACTGAAAAAAGAAAAAGGCAATATTGTCTGTGACAGGAACAACCTCATTAAAAGCCTCTATGCTTGACAATCTTGTCGTGTTCACTGAAGTAGCAGTGCAGCAGAGAAGTAGACTGTCTGACACACTGAAGCACATCTCAGAGGCTTGTTAGCACCAGAGGAGTAGCTGTCTCCTTAACAATCCCTTTCACACCCCATCCCCCTTTCCTATGATCATAGTGATCACAGGAATCAAGGGCTAAATAATGAGAGGCTCACTCCTTTTAAATAATTTGTTACTATGATGAACAGCAAAAAAATGCACAGGAGAAAACCTTTTTTATAATAAAGAAAAATACACAAATGAATGTGATGCTTTCTTTCAATCTGATCTTTTGAAGAGATTTGAAGGAGAAATAAAAAGACAAAATGCAACCATTATATGAAATACAAAAATTATTATTTTCTCATTTTGTCACATAACAACAATAATCCTTAACAAATTTTAATGGGATTTTTTGTCATAGACTGATTTAGCAAAATTGAGAAGTAGAAGGCAATGATATTTGTTTTTCCTATTTTTGTACAAAAAAGCGCAAAGTGTGGTGTGCATTTTTGTATTCAGCCTCCCTGGATCTGATCCACTTTCAAGTCTTATGGGAGTCTGTCAGTGGCAGCTTTGCAAATTTACAAACTCAAATATTTGCCCATTACTCGTACTCGTCGTCTTCTGCTTATCCGGGACCGGGTCGCGGGGGCAGCAGACTCAGCAGAGACACCCAGACGTCCCTCTCCCCAGACACCTCCTCCAACTCCTCCGGAGGGAGCCCAAGGTGTTCCCAAGCCAGCCGAGAGACATAGTCCCTCCAGCGTGTCCTGGGCCGTCCCCTGGGCCTCCTCCCGGTGGGACGTGCCTGGAACACCTCCCGGGGAAGGCGTCCAGGAGGCATCCGGTATAGATGCCCGAGCCACCTTAACTGGCTCCTATCGATGTGGAGGAGCAGCGGCTCTACTCTGAGCTCCTCCCGGATGGCCGAGCTCCTCACCCTATCTCTAAGGGAGTGCCCAGCCACCCTACGGAAGAAGCTAATTTCAGCAGCTTGTATCTGGGATCTCGTTCTTTCGGTCATGACCCAAAGTTCATGGCCATAGGTGAGGGTAGGAACATAGACCGACCGGTAAATCGAGAGCTTCGCTTTTCGGCTCAGCTCTCTCTTCAGCACAACGGACCGGCACAGTGCCCCCACTACTGCGGCAGCCGCACCGGTCCGTCTGTCGATCTCCCGCTCCATTCTTCCCTCACTCGTGAACAAGACCCCGAGATACTTGAACTCCTCCACTTGAGGCAGGAACTCCCCTCCAACCTGAAGAGGACAAGCCACCCTTTTCCGCTCGAGTACCATGGCCTCTGACTTGGAGGAGCTGATCTTCATCCCAGCCGCTTCACACTCGGCTGCGAACTGCCCCAGCGCATGCTGTAGGTCTGGCTAGAGGGGGCCAGCAGGACCACGTCATCTGCAAAAAGAAGAGAAAAAAATCCACGATCCCCAAACCAGACCTCCTCCGGCCCTTGGCTGCGTCTAGAAATCCTGTCCATAAAAGTTATGAACAGGACCGGTGACAAAGGGCAGCCCTGCCAGAGTACAACATGCACCGGGAACAGGTCCGACTTAGTGCCAGCAATGCGGACCAAACTCCTGCTCTGCTCGTACAGGGACCGGATGGCCCCTAATAAAGGGCCCCCGATTCCACACTCCTGCAGCACCCCCCACAAGGCATCACGAGGGTCACAGTCGAATGCTTTCTCCAGGTCCACAAAACACATGTGAACCGGTTGGGCAAACTCCCATTAACCCTCGAGTACCCTGTAGAGGGTATGGAACTGGTCCAGTGTTCCACGGCCGGGATGAAAACCACACTGCTCCTCCTGAAGCCGAGGTTTGACTATAGGCCGGACTCTCCTCTCCAATACCCTGGTGTAGGCCTTACCAGGGAGGCTGAGGAGTGTGATCCCCCTGTAGTTGGAACACACCCTCCGGTCCCCCTTCTTATGAAGGGGGACCACCACCCTGGTCTGCCAGTCCAGAGGTACTGTCCCCGACCACCATGCAATGTTGAAGAGGCGTGTCAACCACGACAGCCCCACAACATCCAGAGATTTGAGGTCCTCAGGGCGGATCTCATCCACCCCCGAAGCCTTGCCACCGCGGAGCTTTTTAACCACCTCGGTGACTTCAGCCTGGGTGATGAAAGAGTCCAATCCCGAGTCCCCAGCCTCTGTTTCCACCAGGGAATGCGTGATGGCAGTATTGAGGAGATCTTCGAAGTACTCCTTCCACCGGCCGATAATGTCCCCAGTCGAGGTCAGCAGCCTCCCACCCCCACTATAAACAGTGTTGGCGAAGCACTGCTTCCCCCTCCTGAGGCGCCGGATGGTTTGCCAGAATCGCTTCGAGGCCAACCGGTAGTCCTTCTCCATGGCTTCACCGAACTCCTCCCAGGCCCGAGTTTTTGCCTCTGCCACAGCTCGGGCCGCAGCACGTGTGGCCTCACGGTACCCGTCAGCCGCCTCAGGAGTCCCACAAGCCAACCACGGCCGATAGGACTCCTTCTTCAGCTTGACAGCATCCCTTACTGCCGGTGTCCACCACCGGGTTCTGGGATTGCCGCCACGACAGGCACCGCAGACCTTACGGCCGCAGCTACGTGCAGCAGCATCGACAACTGATGCGGAGAACATGGTCCACTCGGACTCTATGTCTCCAACATCCCCTGGAATCTGGTCAAAGCTCTCCCGGAGGTGGGAGTTGAATACATCCCTGGCCGAGGGCTCCGCAAGGCGTTCTCAGCCGACCCTCACAATGCGCTTGGGCCTGCCAAGTCTGTCCGGCTTTCTCTTCCTCCAGCGGATCCAACTCACCACCAGGTGGTGATCATTGGACAGCTCAGCCCCTTTCTTCACCCGAGTGTCCAAAACATGCGGCCAAAGGTCTGATGATACGACATCAAAGTCGATCATTGACCTCCTGCCTAGGGTGTCCGGGTGCCAAGTGCACTGATGGACAACCTTATGTTTGAACATGGTGTTCATTATGGACAATCCGTGACTAGCACAGAAGTCCAATAACAAAGCACCACTCTGATTCAGATCGGGGAGGCCATTCCTCCCGATCACGCCTCTCCATGTGTCACTGTCATTTCCCACGTGGGCGTTGAAGTCCCCCAGCAGAATAATGGAGTCCCCGGGAGGGGCACTATCCAGCACCCCCAACAGGGACACCAAGAAGGCCGGGTACTCCGCACTATCGCTCGGCCCGTAGGCCGAAACGACAGTCATAGAACTATCCCCAACCCGAAGGCGCAGGGATGCGACCCTCTCATCCACTGAGCTAAACCCCAACATGAGACGGCTGAGCTGGGGGGCAACAAGCAAACCCACACCAGCCCGCCGCCTCTCCCCATGGGCCACTCCAGAGTAGAAGAGAGTCCAGCCCCTCTCAAGGAGATGGGTTCCAGAGCCCACGCTGTGCGTGGAGGTGAGCCCGACTATTTCTAGTCGATATCTCTCAACCTCCCGCACAAGCTCAGGCTCCTTCCCCGCCAGCGAGGTGACATTCCACGTCCCTAGAGCCAGACTAGGCATCCGGGGATCGGGATGATGGTGCCACCATGTTTAATCATGGTGATGGTGTGTTTAGGGTAGAATTTTGTTTCATCTGAGCAGAATACCTTCTTCCTCATATTTGCTGTGTCCACAACATGGCTTGTGAAAAACTCTGAACAGGGCTTAAAAGGCAGATTTGTGGAGTGCACATCTAAAAGTTATCCAGGCAACAGACTAACCTGAGCTGTGAATATCTCCAATTCCTCCAGAGTTACCATGCATTTCTTGGCTGCCTTGATGTTTAACACTTTCCTTACACTGTTGGTTTAGTTGGATGAACCAAGTCTTTGTAGATTTGCTGTTCTGCTATAGTCTTTCCATTTTTGAGTTAAAAGATTGAATAGTGCATTGGGAGATATTCAAAGCTTGGCATTCTGTTTTATAACCTTACCCTGCGTTTGACATCATAACTTTATTATAACTTAATTTCCGACCTCTCTGCTGTGTTCGTCGGTTTCTTCTATAATGTTCTCTAACAAACCTCTGAGGTCTTTACAGAACAGCTAGATTTATGGTGAGATTAAAAAACACATTTGGATTTTATTTGCTAACTAGATGACTTCTGACCACAATTTGTGGTCTGCACGACACATTGTATTACGTGTATCAGATTCAAGGGTCTAAATACATATGCACAAATTTTATATTTCTGCTTATTCTACTTTACATAGGCAATACTTTGTGATGTCAATTACATAAAATCCTTTGAACTTTGACAAAATGTTAAAAAGTTCAAAGGAGTTGGATAGAAATAAGAGAAGAAGAAGAGTGGGTTTACCTGAAACTCCGATGTCAGCCAGGACAGCCTTCTTTCGGTCTTTAACACTGCTGATCTGTGGAAAGTAGACATCCAGAGCCAGAAACACTACACAGCAGAGAAAGGCCATGGAGCCCATAAAAACGCCATAATTGCAGGCATTCTGGTTGCGGTTAAAAATGCAGTACTCCTCCACTTCAGTAGGGCGATTGATGTAGCCCTCGTTGGTGATGCAGCCGAATATCACAATGGAGAAGAGCTGAAGAGAAGAATACAAGACAAATTTTCAGGAAACATAGACAAAATTCCAGGAGACTTACAGGACACGCTATGGGAAAGCCACACGTGGCTCCAGAGCCCTGAAGGGCTCATTAGGCCCTCCACAGTGGGCCATAAATGTTGAAAAATAGTGCTTTTGCACAGTTTTAAATACATTAAATACAAAAACACAAATAACCTAACAGTCCTTAAAGTATTCTGTGTGTTTTTATGCAATTTCTGCATTGAATTGAACTATACTTATTTATTTCTACATTTCGCACCCTCCACAATTTCTGATGATTGATAAGGTGTGTAAAAACAGATAAAACAAAATACATTTTTATTTATTTATTTTTTGCTGCAGCACAATCTTCCACTGAAAATTAAATAAACTCCAAATTTTAATTTGTGTAAATTTATTCGGCATGGAAAAAACCCCAAAAAACAATTAAATGAAATGAAAAATTGGATCGAAATGAACAGTGTCACAGTTTATATATAACTCTCAATAAACATGAAGCATGTTTATAATTTACACTCTGCCACCCCCCTGTTTTAACCCATCATGTGGGGTAACCTTGAGGGAAAGAGGCCTATTTCTCTTAGCCCAGGAGTGTCCCATGGGAAGGGCATTGCATGGGCGGCGACTCCAGTTCAATAATGTTAGAAGCTCAGCTGCCAGCACCAGGTGCTTGAAGCGAATAAATACTTAAAAATTAAAAAACTAAAATAGAAAATGTATACAAACTCATCATCTGTTATTAACTTTTTTTTCACTTTTGTTTTAATGTCACAGTAACAAGGGCTGCAAACACCAGCAGCAGGGCACACTCATTTATTAAAATTTGCTAGTTGCTGTGAAAAGATAAGAAGTATTTTGCTTTTATTTAGCTTTTTTGCAAGGAAAATAGCAAAAAAAAGTTATCCAAAATGTAGAATATAAAAATATGAATGCTTCGTTTGCTTCATTAAAATGTTGTGTATTTAGTTTATTGTTTAGGAGGTAAAAAAAAAATTTTTACAATTATTTTAACTTGTATTTTCAATGAAAATGGATTTTATTTGTAGTCTAAGTTCTTTCAACTTGACAATTTTGGCACCTTTGGCAAAAAGTTTGGATACTGCTCTCTTAGCCACAGGTAACACAAGGGGACATGTGACTGAAGTAAGGCAGATGTATATTGAACATCCTAAGTCAGGAAATTGCTAGAAAAAAATAGCTGCTGACCAAAATCTGCCCATATCTCGGGTCAGAGCAAAAATATTAAAGTTTGAAATGACACTGTGACAAAGGAGGCCGGACAAGCAACCGGGTTTTATTAGTGAGGAGGATTATAAGGGAGGTAAAGATCTCCAAAGCTCACAATTAGAGAAATGCAGCAAGATGGCCCCTTGAGTTTACCGAGTCTTCACAACAACCAGTTGTTTCAAGTTCTTCATACAGGGTGCTGTACATGCTCCTGCGATTGAAGTCAATTCATCAACATCAATTATCAATTATCAATGATTTTTTTCAGAGAAAGTCATTTATGGCTCAAAAAACACCACCTGCTGAGGTCAAATGGAATATATCATAATATATTTAGTAATAATTCAGGAGTAAGCAACCATTTTCTATAAAGTTAAGATGACCCTGTGGGGAGGTTTATGAATAATATTTTACATCTTCCACAAATAGGTTGCTCAAGTTGCCTTTGGGTTGTTTTTTTTTCTCAGAAGTGAAGTCACCAGTCACTGTCTTCTGGACAAAATTTAAATTCATACTTGTATATTCAAAACTCATATGGTGTCTATGTATTTATGGAGAAATGCAAGGTTAACAAGAAACATCCTAGAATGTGTCTGCTTCTGTGATTAATGTTCTCCTTGTCTGGCCAAACAGTTTTCCTCGTGCATGTGTGGGTTTTCTCCGGGTATTCCGGCACAGTCCAAAGACGTGCCTGTTAGGTTAATTGGTCACTCTAAATTGCCCTTAAGTGTGTGAATGAGTGTGTGCCTGGTTGTTTGTGTGTTGCCCTGTGATGGACTGGCGACCTGTCCAGGATGTACCCCGCCTCCCGCCCATAGACTGCTGGAGATAGGCACCAGCTCCCCCGCGACCCACAATGGAATAAGCGGTAGAAAATGACTGACTGACTGACTGACTGCTCTATTTGACTCTTGAATGCCTAGCGAGGTAGACATTCAACAATTACTTTTACTTGGGTAAAAATATTAAGCAAACAAACAATGCATACTTGCCTTTGTCTAAAATGTTGCCAATGCTTTTTAAATGATAGATTCTATTGCATTCTGTGTCTGCAGCTGCAATCTGGCAGCAGTATGGGGTTAAGTGCATTGAAATGTGCAAACACAAAAACAAGTGGTTGTGTACTATCTCAGCATGTAATTCATCAGTTGATTCTACTGAAACGCATAAAAAGTCACTCTTGTCTCATAACCCTATCGTACCCTGTGGTTTTGCCCTGGGTCTATGTTCTAAGATGAATTAGAGACGTTATAGCTGTGGGTTAACTTGTGCATCAGTGCTTTCAGTTTTTTTCTCCCTTTGCTTCTCTAAAGTAAAACCAGGGTCTCTTTAGACCCTGTTAAACAATCTTAAAAAGTCTTAAATGAATAAAATTGCTTTTTGTCCTTCACTAAAAATGATGTAGAAGTTGGTTCAGACTTTTACACCTTGGGTAACCAAGACTTGCATGACACGAAAAATATCAGCTTAACTTGGCACAGTTACATTAAACTCGAAGTTATTAAGCAAGTTAAATATCACTTATAAAGCTGTTAACTTATGTTTTGTGATTCCTTTATGTCTTTAATTGAATTAATAATGGTCTTAAAAAGTTAAAGTTACTGAACCTGCAGAGACCCTGGAAGCATGCACCTTACATTTGCTAATGTTTCTTGTTTCCCACGACCCACTATGGAATAAGCGGTAGAAAATGACTGACTGACTGACTGACTGCTCTATTTGACTCTTGAATGCCTAGAGAGGTAGACATTCATACTCCTGTAACGCTGTTGGTGGTGCTGTTTAACCTGTAACCAGTGTTAAACATATTGTATCAAATAAACAGTGCTCCCCCTTCTCACAGTTTAAACAATTACTTTTACTTGGGTAAAACTATTAAGCAAACAAACAATGCATGCTTGCCTTTGTCTAAAATGTTGCCAATGCTTTTTCAATGATAGATTCTATTGCATTCTGTGTCTGCAGCTGCAATCTGGCAGCAGTATGGGGTTAAGTGCATTGAAATTCATTTTCTGTTATGATGAACACGCTGATAATTTCTTTTTCGTCTTGTTCCTGAAAAGCAAATAAAAGGACATTGCTTTAACAGCATCTGTTACCCTCGTCTATTTATCTCTTTTCTGCCATAATTTCTCTTGCACCTTTTTTCTTTTCTCCCTTTGCTTCTGTTTCTCAAAAGGACTGACAATACAACAAAATGCTACAAAATGAAGTCAATATCAATAGCAGGTTACTAAGATACCATCTTATCCCCTCAGTTCCACAGTGCAGCATCACAAACACACCCTTGTCAAGGCTGTAAATATGAGACCACACATACAAACTGCCTCAGTGATAGGATCCCACAAGCCAGTGCTTTTTAGCAGTCAACCGTATACTTCTGTTGATAAAAGCAGATCACACAGCTTAATCTTCCTGGCAAATCCTCAGAACAAACCTCTTGAGAGCTCTATCTGTCTGGCTATAAAGTCTGTTTTGAACTTTCCAGGCATGAATGATGGATTTGGAGTATTCCAGGGTATTTCACTGAGAGTGTAAAACAGAGACAGAAGGTTAGAATTAAACCTTGGGTTGTGGGCTAATTTGCCCAGCTGTGTCAGTGTTTGAAAACCTTATGACAGCAATACAAAAGGAGAAAACACGCAGGCTATGCTTCAAATGACAGCCTCTATCATGAGGGGCAACAAGGTCTCTTTGAGCCGACTCTATTTATAATTACAGCTAAGTATTTTTAATGCATCAAATCAGTTTGCTTTTACTGTCCTCAGTCTCTCTAAAGTAAGAGTGTGGTTTGGGAAACACCCATTTCAGCCCAGACACTAGGAGCTCAACATCGAAAGCACTAGATCAGAGAAATCCTTCTGTCACAGCTAAGCATAAAGAAAGCAAACTAAATATAAAGTTTGGATTTCTTAATTTGTATATTGGGAAACAATTAATTAAGATGTTATGGCACTAGTGGCCTCTATTCATGATTATTAGACAGGACTTGGGCAGATACAGACATGCAGCAAGGTTCCTGAGATCAGGATTCGAAAACCTATTTCTAGACAAAAATGTCCAAGCAACTTTTAGACCGGGTGACATCAGGGTAGTATATTATAACGTTTTGCATCCACTTCTCAGTGTTTGAGAATGAACAGCGATGTAAAGTTAGGCAGCTTGAAGGGCTGATGTCATCACATTTGTAAGGTGGAACACCTAAAAAAGGTGGTTTTCTAATTTTGTCTAAAATTGTTTGATCTGTTAAAAGTATGTGCTATTTTATGTCTAACTTATTTGCAGGTCAGTGTAGAGCAATTTTAAATGAATGATCGGAGCTGACCTGCATAGAAAAGCATCCTCAGAAGACCACCTATTACAATCTAAGTGATGACATTTAATGTTTTATTAGTCATTTAAAATAAAATTACAGAATAAAATCCAAAATGAAGTAAAACTGCACTTTGAATTGATTTACATGGCATATTCCAGTTGATCTTAACTGCTGATTACTTGCAATGATTGATACTGTATGCTTTGTATTTTCCCATGGGCAGAGTCAACACTAAAACAGAGAAGCAGATCATTGGACAAAATTATCTGCTGGATTTGACAAAACAGTGAATTGGCAAGAAAGGTTTACGTGATCTATCATTGTCGAATATCAAAATTTGATTAGAATGAGGTGGAAATGATAGTACAGCTGACATCACATCCATACCTATCTAGCATGTCTCCTTAATTAGTTTCCAGCATGAATGAAGGGAACACAATCTGACACTGGGGACACTAGAGAAGTAAGTCAGTGAGTATGTACAACCTCCATGTTTCCCTCTATTCCTCCATCACTCTTGCTGAACACCCTGCTTTTGCTCTTTTGAAGATGAAACTGACATCTAAATCCTTCACATAAAGTCTTTTTCATTAGGGACAGAGAGGATGAAGAGATTGCGGAAAGAATGCAGGTCTTGTGGAGGCAGAGGGGATATGGAGGTGGTGCTATTTTTAGCATGCCTGCATCATGGCTCCCTCACTCCCTCCCTCCCCCCTTCATTTTCTCCCATCGCCCCTTGTCACTGACCTCGCCTCTGCCCACAAGCATTCTTGAGAAGAATGAGCACGCTTTGTCACACAGCTACATGGAGCTTAATCACATGTTCACTGTGTCCACTGCTGGCTGAGATTCAGCTCAGAAAACGCAGTGTCACATGCACAAATCTGCTGAAATCAGATCAGGTACAATTTAGGTTAAACAAGAAAAGGGCAATAATTCTTTGGTGCATGATATCTCGTTCTTCCTGTCTCTGATGGTTTTCCCTAACCTAAAAGAAATGTTCCACCATAGATAGTTAAATAGACAGTTTCTGTGCTCTCGGCTATTTAAAAGCATAAAAAATCGCAGGTAAATGTCACATTACATTATTTTTTCACCTCTATTGTCTGTTAGTAGCTTTGATGAAGCCGCTAAATATGCCGGTACTTGTAATCAGAGGTAATTTTTTCAGGTCATCCCAACAATGTTTAAAATATAGTAGCTTTCATTATATAATCGCATTTAAAGAGTAAAAGTGAATAGTCCGTGTTTATCCATATTTGGTTCACAAGTTCAGAAGTTGCAAAGATCATTAATGAAAATCACCTTGGGTTACATATAAAGTGGTGCCCACAAGTGAGAGACTGCAGTGTTATTGACCCGCTCTATGACAACGTCTCAGAATCCATCTGGATTTAATAATGTTGCAGGCAGCAAACATTATTTTTTTCATCCAGATGACAGAGCTGGTCTGCTGCAAAACCTACGTATATGCTGATCCTGTGGTAAATATATCAATAAAAACCTAACGTAGTAGTGGAAGTAGTGAAGACTGCTACCATCCATCAGGCCAGTGTGGCGGATGGTTACCATGGAGACTAAACATGGGCTGGTTGACAGACATTGCTGACCAAGGTATTGCAGTTTTCTTTGCAATATCTGCTCCCCTCTACCTGCTCTATTTGATCATCTAAAGGAACCTACAAATTCTTCAAAAACAATAAGAGAACCCACTTTTGTTTTATTGCATTTTTTCATGCATATCTGAAATTTGGAAATTGTGTTGTTTAAAACCTGATTGCTGATTTTAAAGCTGTCTTTTAAATGAAAAACCTTGCAGCATAGTTGGTTGGTATCACAGTGGTAGATAAAATAATGACTTTGTGGAGCTTTTTATTTCCTGTTTCACACAATTTCCTCAGTTAACTGAACTGATTCTGTTTTTGCTCACAAGACCTGATAGAAAAACAATGCACAAAATTAATTAAAAGCAACGATTATAACTTTCACATTTTGGTTCAGTTCAGATAGGCTTCTTTTTCCTCAACTGCCCCACTTTACACAAATCCCCCACAACAACATTTGACAAGATGACTATGAATTGTTTCCAATTGCAAAGTGCTGTCCCCAACGTATAAAAAATAGGACTAACATGCCCCTCATGGTTTCTGATTTGGATGCTAAAGAAGTTAGTCAGTTCCTATATTGAGGACACTCAGACCTGCAGGGCAACTTGTGTGGTGACACACTTTGGTTTTCTGGTTATTCCCTTGGGAGATATACTCACCACCGGGGACTCCCTGCTCTCTACATTCCTCCAGTTTCCTAATTATTATATTCTCTACCAGCTCTGCTAACACATGCACGAAAAACACAAATATTGTCATCAAATAAAGTTTGGTTTATGCATGGTCTAGTTTGCAAATAACTAAGAACGTATACTATATAGCCAAAAGTTTTGTGTCATCTTTCCAAATCATTGAATTCAGATGTTCCAATCACTTCCATGGATACAAGTGTATAAAATTGAGCCCCTAGGCATGCATACTGCTTCAATTAACATTTGTGAAAGAATGAGCCCATCTCAGAAGCTCATTAAACCTGTACAATAATTAAAAAGTAGTAGGCCAAGTAAATTAACAGAGCAGGGTCAGCAGATGCTGAGGAACATAGTGCACAGCGATCATCACCTTTCTGCATGTTGAAAAGCCGCACATGTGTCCTTCAGATAAGATTAAGAACAGTACTTTGAGATCTTTATGAAATGGGATAAAAGCCATTCTGGACACTTGCATCCGAACCTTACATCACCACGATCAATGGAAAATATCAGATGCAGTGGTAGAAAGGATGTTGCCACTGGACTCCAGAGCAGTGGAGATAGGTTCCGTAGATCATTATTCTCTGTCTTGCAATCCAATGGATGAGTCTAGGTTTGCCAGCTTCCAGGAGATGGTGTAAATTTGGTGCAAGGGGGGTTATGATGTGGGGCTGTTTTTTTCAGGAGTTGGGCTTAGCCTTTAGGTCCATTGAAATTAACTTTTAATGTTTCAGGGAAACGAACACATGTTGGGTAATTTCATTTCCCAACTCTGTGGGAATAGTTTTGGATTGGCGCTTGCTGTTCCAAGATAAATGTTCATCAGTGCACAGAGCAAAGTCCATGAAGACATGGATGAGTGAGTTTGGTCTAGAGGAACTTGACTGACCTCTACATAGTCCTGACCTCAACCTTACAGAGAAACATGTAGCATGAATTAGCGCAGAGACTACGTTCCAGGCCCTGTTGCCCAACAGTAATGTCTGACCTTACAACTGACCTAGGCTAGACAGCCTTCCTTGAAGAAATGCAGCTGTGGTAGCTGTAAATGGTAGGTCAACACCATATAAAAGCTTTACAATAAAAATGTGATCTTATATCATGTGTATGTAAAGGCAATATGTTTGGCAGTATAGTGTAAAGTCTCCTCAAAGTAACAATTATATTTACTATCACGTAACATGATGAGATTAAGTTTTTTTGTTTTTTTCTGCTGCTAAAGTCCAGTTTGTTTTCTAATGAATGGAGATGGACAAACACAACAAGGGCAGAGAATTTCGTGAGGCGTAATGTCAAGATTGTTGCTTCTACATTTTACTGCTTTGCAGTTCAGCAGGCTTGAATGAAAAATCTCTCCGCACAATTCCATTCTTCACTTGGTTAGCCATCGTGAAAGTGAAGTATGTCTCTGAGTGTGTGATGGTCATTTGTAAAGTGGTTTCCTGCCCCTGATCTTTAGACTGATCACAAGGCTTCAGGAGATGATAAAAGCAGGCACTGTGAATAGAATATCATGTGGGCCTCTGATCTTGTGACCATCGGAGGGTCACATAGAAATTCCACTTAAAGGATACTGACACAACTGTGCGTCCATGCATGCGTGGACATGCTTGTGTGCATATATGCAACTTTCCATTTCTACAGTTTCTTCTTTTTAAGATCACATTTCTGTCTTTGAGTAAATTTCTAAACATAAATTATACATTTCCACAGATTAACTGATATTCAAATGTCAAAGTCATGTTCAAATACAACAGCCAAATCAAAACAGTCCAGTCTGGCTGGTTATGAATGATTTAATACAGATCTAACCTTGGGGCTGTGAAAGAAACAGTTTACCACATGATGGGTTTTTTCAGAATGAGTGTGAATTAAAATGCCAACTTTTTCAGTTTCAAGCAATAAAAGTTTAGATAAAAAAATAAAATACAGCAGCCTTTTGGATATGTGGATGCTGACTTTGAGGCCTTCATGAATTATCAAAAAAGTACCTTCTAAAATCAGAACAATCAAGCACCAAATAATTTTCTTCGTTTTTTTGTTACCTGTGCGTTTTTTATTTGGCATCAGAAAAATACTGTTTAATTGAAAGAAATACCTGAAAGCCAATGTAACCTTAAAACAAAGGTCCAAGGTCCAATAACAAACCTGTTGTCAAAGTAATAGAGGAAAAAGCTTGGTAAGTGATCCAACATTTACCAGACCTTGATTTCACAAAAGGGTGCAAACATTATAGGGTGGCCTTGCATCAGTTTGCCACATTGCACCTTTGTAGTTAATAACCTTTTTTTAGGTATGAAAGGGACCCATCTGGGGGATGCCTTGTAGACGTTTTGTACCCTCTTTGACAACCAATGACTTAAACTAATTTTTCAAATCAATCCAAATCTGAATTATAAGCTACTTGCAGTTCCCTGCATTGAAATGTGATTATATGACCCTAATAAATATATCTACCAATAGGAAGTCAGTCATAGTAACTTGGTATGTTAAGAGTTCTTAATCTCTTATATTTCATAAGCATCAACTTGTCCAAATTGGATAAAATATTATATTTATGATTGTATATTATGAATATAATATTTAATAAATTTAAAAATCTATGAGGTTTGAGCAGCCTTTGTTTATTTTAATAATGTCATCTCGAATAATTTATCAAAAATACCAATATACCAAGTAAACAGGTATGAAATAGTTTGTTTACATTTACAAAATGTAAGTAGCAATGGAAATAATGGTAATGCACAGGTTCAAAATGAGGGTGCAAACTGGCGGAGCTGCAATCTGCCCCAGAACTGACATTATGTAACATATTTTTGTATAATTTTTATTTTTAAAAAGTTTAAATAACGCTCCATTTTGTTTTTACCCTATTCTTGTCATGTCTCAAGGAAAGAAATAGACTCAAGAGAGAACAATATTGGCTCTTTTTCATCCATTGAGGAAAAAAAAAGTTTTACAAAAACAAACATGATTAAGGCACTTAATAAATAAAATACTGAGAAATTATGTTCTTCGTAAGTCAGCAGTGAGTTGGCTAACAGATTTGAAATTTCCTCTATGTACACTCACAGAAATGATTAATGGCAGAGTTAATTTTTATGCATTTACATCCATTTGATTTAATTTAAAACCACATATTTTGTAAATGTAGGCATTAAAATATATTATAATCTACATAATTTAATGAATTCTAAAATGTATTAAATATAAAAAAATAGTTAATACATATTAACATGGTTTAAATAAAATTGTAAAACAAACTAGATTCTGTTATTTAAAATTTATGTGAATGGTTTTCATAAAAGTTATGAGAAGTGAAATGAGGAAATTTAGAGTATTTATACTTTATTAATACTAAATACATAAACCTGAGGATTATGCATTTCAAATAAATAGGCTATATTACACCAACTAATATGCAGCATGTAAGGTTTATTTGGTAGATTTGTGTTAAAATTATCTAAAAAAGTAAATGGGAATTTGTCATGTAATAAAAAATCAATCTTGAAAGTTACGGTTAAATACTTCTGTGAGTGATATGTGATGGTGTTTGTGCAACTTATACCTTATTGGATGTTGCAGAGCATTGCTCTAGGCTGGGGATACCTGCTGTCACCATGGCAGCAGCTGCACGTGTAATGAGAGTGAGAGTCGGAGAGAAAGGAGGCCTTGTCAAAGTATAATTGAAGGAGAGCAGCCGAGTATCAAGGGGGACACAATGAGACAGGCCGACATAATGACAAGTCCAAGATTTACTGTAGGAGTTACTTTTAATTTAACTTTGTGGCACTTTAGTGAAAGCATAATCTATTTCCAATAAGAAAAAGAATCTGCATTTTGCACCAGTGTTCAATTAATACATTTGTAGTATTAGGTCAGGATTCAGAGTCCTAGTTTGGATAATTTTGGGTAGAACATAGCAATTGTTTTCTGGTGTAGTGCTTGATCCTGTCACAAATGGGTTTAAAGTTGTGGGATGGGATCTCTGGACTCTAACAAATATGTAACAGATTTGTTTTCCCAAGGAATTGGTATATACCTTCCTATCTTTGAATCTTTAAATCTTAATCTGAATCTGAAATTTCCCACAAGTCAAGGCCAGTTTTCCATAAAAAAACAGGTGCTAAACAAAGAAATCCCAACTAGCCTAAAAACTGTCCCTGTGTGGTTTCTAGAATGTTACAAAAATGTTTAAAAGAGTGTCTATTCAAATTTCTGTAACTGTTTTTATTAAACACATGTTCATACTTTTTGTGTTTCTATATAAAACAATATATGCAAATAGAACATTCAGTTCTTTGTTAAGAGATGTTCACACGTACAGTATGTGTCTAATCCTACTTATTTTTATTTATGTCTAAGGAAGAAAGTGATTAAGTGCACTTAAGCAACAACAAAAAAAACCTTTTTTACTCATTAAACAAAATATATGAACAAACTGTGAATATAACTCTGGAAAAAGGACAGCCTACCCCCTAAAAGCTAGTTTTTGGTTGAAATAACTTCAGGGAGGTTCTTCTTTTAGCCATCTATCAGTCTGATTTTGGTCTGAATGAAGTTTTGTTCCACTTCTCAATTTCTTCTGTGACATTTTTCGGAGATTTCTTGCATGTACAGCCCCTTTCAAATGACCCACTGCATCTCAAAGAATAAAAGTCTGAAGTTTGACTCGGCCCATGATATTTAATTTCTAAATTCTCAGTGCATCTTCGGCAGATTCCTTGATATCTTTTGGGTCATGCTGCATAGTCCAGTTCTAATTCAGCTTTATTTTTCTTCCAGAAGGTCTCATCTTCCCTTCGAGTACACTCTGATATATAATAGAATCTGTGGTGGATTCTATCAAAGCTTCCCTGACCTGTGACACTTCCAGCTCTATGTGTCATTATTGTTACTACCATTATTGTTCATGTATCTTATAATGAAGTATCTCCCTATGAGGTGCAGATTGGTTCTTATTTTCATTTTTTGCATTTATTGTGCTAAATAAAATAATCAAAATTAAACTAAACCCCACTAACTTCATTTGAGAGCAAACTACACAGCATTGTTTGGGTTTGACCTCCAGAAGTGCTACAGCCAGATGTGCTTTGCACAGAAACTTGCTGTTATTTTACCAACATGAATGAAATTGATTAAAAGCTTGAAAAGTTTCTCAAAATTCTGGTAGCCCTTCATTACTGGTAACTCTCTTTGACTCAGTTCTCTTCGTGCAAATCAAACATTTATCACTGGAAACAATGAATTAGCACACCACCGACTTCTGTTATATTGTGTAAGGCAAATCACAAAGTCAGTAAATGCGTTTATGTTGTGTAATCTATCAGGTTCTTCCACTGACAACTTCTAAAGACATTTTAATCAATCTACATTTGATAATAAGCATCCCATTCTTTGTTGTGGGTAAGCTTCACTGACCAAATGCTACATGATAAACACTAAAGGGAGATAATAAAATATTATCTGTGAATGACATCCTTCCTTTTCTTCTTTTAGCTCCTTGATTTAATCATTTTGAGTCGCCTTTGGCATGCAAACTTATCAGATATCAACCTAAATAATTAGGTACCACTGTGGTAGCACTGTGGTCTCACTGGGCAACCTAAAGATTGCACGTTATCAGTTCTAAATGTGCCACTCCAGTACTTCTTCAAAGAAAGATGTCAAAGATCCTTTGTGATCAACAGCACCAAATGATGTGGTCATTATATGTGATCCAATGATCAAAACATTGTGAACAATCTTCTGATGCAAAGGTCTGTAAGGAAATTAAACTTGCGGCTATCCAGAGTGGTAGAAAAAGTAGAAGTCATTGTTTGGGGAACCCAAACACAGAAATTTAAACCTGCAAACCACTGCATCTGTGCTTTCCAATTTTGCAGTGCGCCACACTGCGCACTGCAAAATTGACTGAGCCACACTCAAAACACTAGTCTTGATGCTACTTTTCTCATCGGCTACTCTTGACAACAGTGAACAACAACAGTGAACCATTTACACATATCCATCTACAATCAGTGGAGTGTAAGGTTATTATGTGACCAAGATGCTATATTAAAATGTTCAGATATTTATTGTCAAGAATGAATAATGAAGTGGTAAATGAGAGTTCGATTTATTGCTTTGCTGTCAGGTGCAAACACAGACGTACAGCAAGGTAAGTCTTTTCACTGGATGATAAACAGAAAATTACAAGCGTGATTGGTGTATCTTGTTGGCAAATGATGCATTTAGGTTTGTCACATTTAGGTTTGGTAATAGCTGGCTCTAATCCATATCAATCTGAGGAGTTTAGGGTGTCATTGACACTAACCAGCTAAATTCCAAATTGTACGGTGACTCTAGAGTCACACCAAGCTGACTGTTCTCTTGGTATACATGACCACAATAAGCCTACATTATGGGGCTGCATGACCAATACAAACAGATCTAAGAGGGTATGTATTCACATACAACCATGCAACTGAAAGAGCTTCTAAATTCTGGGTGAATTTGGGTGTATGAAGCTGCTCCTGCTTAACACGCTCCTGAAAAAATGTTCTCCACTGTCCTGTTATTGTCTGTATGTAAGATAATGGCTGACATTACAACTATTAATGGACGTTGCTCCGATTTAATAATGAACTTACACAAGCGTCATGTTTACAAATGTGTAATGTAAAAGAACATATTGAACAGATGTTTTCCTGGCTGTATGGGGCATACATTAACACCTCTTCCCCACCTGTTGCTGCACACTCTCTATCAACTGGCTAAAAGACTGCTACTACATTTTTTCATAGTTACAGAAAAGAACAATTTGGCTGCATGAAAATTTCCTGTCCCAAAAGTAGACATAGTTAAGTAGACAAGTTAAAGGTAATGCTACAGTTGGCAAACTGCAAGCTGGCCAGTACGCTGTTTTACAGTAGATGATGTTAGACATTCTGTTTCAAATCTTTGTGTTATTACTGCGAGCAATAGATTTATGGCCAATGTATGGACCGTTAACAGATTCTTATTCGTATTATGGTATTCACAATAAATAAAACAAAAAAGGCTAACAGGTTCTAAATGCCTTTTTTTTCTATCATCCATGACATTTATTTATTTTGATTTTGATACTTACTAAACGCCTGCTAAATTTTGCAGTAGTTTTTTCAAGAGCTTTTATGCTGCTTGGTAACGCAGTCAGAACAACCTGATAATAGTTCGCTAATTTGTCAAGCTATCTGTTTTGGTAGCCAGCCTGCAGTCTACTGCTTTACAGATACTGTATGTCACTCATACAAAGCATAGTTAAAACGGTATAACCTTAATAAGAGTGATGGGTGGTACTCCTTTAGCTTCTACATGACTATGTGCATAATTTGTGGCTAGCTGGTCATAGGAGTCTAGTAACGGGTAGGGGAGGTGCATTGCAGTGAAGCTTTTTCTGGTTTCTAATTAAAATCACTATAAAGCATAAGAACTGTATGACTGAAAATTACAGACGTTTTAATAGAATACCTTTTAAAAACATTTGCATATCGTGACATAGGTAACCAACCAAGGCTTGAAAGAGATGCTCAGTGTTTTAAAACAAAATTTAGCTTTTACTGTCCAATGCCAACCTATGCTTTTTGATCTTCTGCTTTTATAGATTATAACATATAAAAAGTGATTTATGTATTTTTGGTTAAATACAATAATTAGAAGTAACAAACAGTGGGCATAAAAGAAAAACTATGCTATGTTTTTTGTTGTTTTGCAAGAGTATAAGAGTTTACCGTTGACAAGAAGGCATGTGTTACATTTGTGCTGCACTGGGTATGATTAACTCTAAATATAAAAACACTTCAAGTACAAAGCTAAACTAAACATCCCATTTACATGTATAATGATTTGTTCCCCTGGCAGTAACCTAAATCTTTGTATGGGAGCAAAATTTCAGGAACTCTGCTCAAAGCAAAAAAAGGGAATATTTCCGACTAGAAAAACTGAGCTCTTTGAAACAAAGATCAAAGTAGAATCTGAGGCAAAATATGTTATCTTTTCTTGGTAAGTCAGGTTAAAACTGTTGGGTTTGATCTTAAGAATACCTTCATTTAGTCTGTGATCTCACACAGGGCACACTTTGTTCCTCTGTCACTGTTGTCTCTGTTCCTCTGCTACACCATGCATCATAACATGCCTCCAGGACTGAATCACACAAACCCACACACTCATTATTACCTCCACAGTCAGTTGTCATATGGCCAACAAGTTGGACATTGACAGCCATCGACTGCCATTTATAAACTACTTTGTTCATCCCTGTTTGATATCTTCATTCCAGGAATATACAAACAGAGGACAGTTTCCTCCCCCACACACTGCGGCAGGGTATAAACTCCATCACACAAAAGATCACAACTCTGCCTGTAGCTGTTACTATGGAGACGTGTTGTTGCTCTGGTGACACTTTAGGGAGGTGCATTTGATGATGGGTCATAGAAACTCTGCATACCTGTATATAAGCCTGATGAATAACATTTACTCAACCCTCCTTAATGCTTTTTTCATAATACCAAACAGCAAAATGTTAGGTTAGAGTGGTAAAACATAGACAGCTGATCAACCTTTTAAATTTTGATGATCACTTGGATAAGACTGTGGACTCTTTGAAAAATAGAGATAATTTGAATTTGCAAAAAATATAGCTACTTTGAACCCCTTTCTTAAAATCAATAATTAATTTATTTAATCCAAAATGATAATCAAATCAATAAAAGATTGTGGAAAAAGGGTCCATGTACTTTTGCGTTCATTCATTATTCTATTTTTGGAAGTGGAAGTCAAATTCTGGAAAGGGTGTCAGTTTGGCTTTCTGATTTGCATGTATTAAAGGGGAACAGAATTTTGCACAAGTTCTGTAATTAATGCATGGTTTGAGTGCAACCATTGCTAGTATCTGGCTCTGCCAAAATGTCCTAAATGGTGAACTAACAACATATAAAACATGCCTTTCTCTTAACCATTAGAATTAGAAAACCACTGCTTTTTCTTATTTTTGGAATTGTTATTTTTCTAATTTAATTTTAAAATTAAAAAAACTTAAAAAACGCCTTATTATTCATTTTCTCTGGTATTATTTTGAAACGGAAAAAACCAAAGAATGAACCATAAACGGATTTTTTAAGCAACACAGCCATTTCTATTTTGTTCCTTATTTCTTTGCTTTCCTAATGAAATGCAAAACCTAGCTAAAACTTTTTAAAAGGCACTTCAGTCATTTATTGCAAATATAATGATAATGCATAATTATTATTTATTGTATTATTTTTGTCTCACAGTTGATTGAAACTCCACATTGTAATTTGCCACTAAAGCCCTTCTATCTCTGCAATTGTGGTACTCAGTCAGTCATTTTCTATACCGCTTATTCCATAGTGGGGCGCGAGGAAGCTGGTCCCGTCTCCAGGAGGCAGGGTACACCCTGGACAGGTTGCCAGTCCATCGCAGGGCTACACACAAACAACCATGCAAACACTCATTCACACACCTAAGGGCAATTTAGAGAGACCAATTAACCTAACAGGCATGTCTTTGGACTGTGGGAGTACCCGGTGAGAACCCATGCATGCATGGGGAGAGCATGCAAACTCCATGCAGAAAGACCCCTGGCTCGGAGTCGAACCCACGACCTTCTCGCTGCAAGGCAACAGTGCTACAATTGTCGTACTGTTCTGGAAAAACTAAAAAACAGTATTTGATTAATTGCAATGATCCATTTTTTTTTTGTTGATTTTTTTTTCTTCATAGTAGAGCAACATGTGTAATACAAGCCATCTTTGGTTAACTGCAGGACTGAAAAGAGAGAGTTGATGTGATCTAAAAATAAATTCTGACCAAACAAAAGTGTTGTTGGGAAAACAGTCTAAGTACCTCAATCAATCAATATATTAATACATGTCCTGTACTGCTTATTCCATAGTGGGTCGCGGGTAAGCTGGTCCCATCTACAGCAGTCTATGGGAAAGAGGCATGTTACACCCTAAACAGGTCGACCAATCCATCGCAGGCCAATCCATCACAGGGCAACACAGAGACATACGGGACAAACAACCAAGCACACACTCATTCACACCTAAGGGCAATTTAGCCTATTAACCTAACAGTTGTGTTTTAGTGGGAGGAACCTATAACCACACACACACATTTGAGCTGTATGCTTTGGGTCATCGCCCTGCTGGAAGGTGAACCTCCGTACGAGTCTCACATCACAGGCCGACTGACACAGGTTTTGCTCAAGAATATTCCTGTATTTAGCACCATCCATCTTTCCCTTGACTTGGAGCAGTCTCCCAGTCTATGCTGCTGAAAAACATTCCCACAGCATGATGCTGCCACCACTGTGTTTCACTGTTGGGATGGTGTCTTTGTGGTGGTGAGATGTGTTGGATTTACGCCAGACATAGTGTTCTCCTTGGTGGCTGAAAAGTTCTCTTCATATATTACCATGTATTTTGCTCCATACATCTTCACAAGAGCTTTGACCACTTTTGATGACCCTACTGAAGAAAAGTATTTTCACAGCATAATGCTGCTACCACTATGTTACATTGTGTGGATGTGTGTTCAGGATGATGTGCAGTGTTAGCTTTCATCCACACATAGTGTTTGCATGTTGGCTAAGAAGTTCAGTTCTGGTCTTATCGGCTGGGTCCCATGTTTGGCTTGTGGCGAACTGTAAATGGGGCTTCAAATGGTCAGTCATTCAGTCATTTTCTACCGCTCCTTCCATAGTGGGTCGCGGAAGCTGGTGCCTATCTCCAGAAGTCTATGGGCGGGAGGCAGGGTACACCCTGGACAGGACGCCAACTTCAAATGGTGTTTTCTAAAAAATAGTTTGTTTCTTGTCTTCCTTTTTCAAGGTCAAATTTGTAAAGTGCACAGCTAATAGATTTTTTAGGGGTGTCAGATTAAAAGTGTCTAAATACATATGCACACCACACTTTTCAGATTTTTATTTGCACATTTGTTTTGAAGATTATAGCTTGTTTTGCTTACACCTAACAATTAAGGGATGAATATACACTGTGAAAATACACTAAAGTTTCTGACTGTCAAAAAACAAGATGTGGAATAATTCAAAGGATATGAATTCTCTTGTAAGGTACTGGAAAGATGTACTTTCTCAAAATTGAACTCAGTAAAAAGTTTGTAATATGGCAAATGGTTCCCTTTCAAATGTGTGATATTTAAAAGTAAACTTGTACTTACAACAAAAAGCTTCACCTCGTGACTGTGAAAATCAGATCTGAAAATGATATGGTTCAGTGGATAACCCCATGACTTGCCCTCACATGATGTTCATGTCTTCAAGTTTACAAGTTTATAGCAAAAAGGCATGCAACTTTCACAAAGTTGAAAGATTTATAAAACTAGATTCAACATGATAGGTTACAAAAAAACAGGTGAGGTTTTACACACACATTAAATACAAAGGACAAAGAAACAGCTTGTAGTTATTTCTACCTGAAATAAAACTAGAATCATCAGCTGTACAAATGCATCAACAACAAGATAAAATTAGATTTTTCAATAAATTAGAAAACAAAGAATCTGGTTGTAATACCTTATACAAAAGAGCATTCTCCCGTTTTGCTTCAATGTGTTCCTAACTTTGTCTCAAAGTGTGATCCCGCATTTCCAAAATGTCAGTTCCTGAAAGTGCACCTAGTCTTAACACATTTTATAGGACTCAATAAAAAAGTTATTACAACTCTGTGGATTTCTACTGTAAAGCTAAGAGAGTGCACACAATATTCCCTTTAATGACAAAGCATGCTATGATTTATTTTATTTAGTAGGGTTGCTGTTCTAAGAGCAGCTTAGTATGAGACCTTACAACAAAACCTTGGATCAAATACGAATGAGTTTTAGATTCTGTAGCTGCTGACCTACAAAGCATCTTGAAAAGTTTACCAACTGTTGCCATCCGTTTGATTAGTGCTATTCTTCTGTGGTCTTAAACGTGCGCAGTTGAAAACTCGATTTTTAAAAGCTCTGAAAGCGGTGTGTTATCATGACAAATATTAATAGTCAATTATAAGTCTGAAACAATGTGATTCCACAGCAACAATAGCTTACAGATAAGGAAATTATATAAATTGTGAATAAACCCATATATTTTTTTCGGTGGCAAGGCCCGTGTTTTTTGTTTTTTTTTTGTCTTTGAGTGAATATATATTTTTTAAAGATGTCTTCACCAAAGAAGGCCTACGCAAGAATTACTGATTACCAGAGATCGTGAAACCACAACAACAACAAACCCACTTTTCACATATGTCATCTCTCTAATTAGCTCCTTACCCAAGACACTATGCGGAGAATGGTCTGAGGCTGCTGGAGGAAGGTGACAGGGTCGAAGGCTCCCCCGGCTTTCCCGGCTCCGTATGCCTGCATCCCCTCCATTGTCCTTCTCCTCCTCTCTAGACAGCCGCCTCTCAGATGATCCCCTTCTCCTTCCCCGCTGCTTTTTCAAAGGCACAAGGTGTGTAGCGCACCGAGAAACCGATACGGAAAAACCCGCAATTCTGCTCCGAATGGCTGCAAAAAAAAAAAAAAAAAGATTCCTGGCGCACAATAATCCTGTTTCGTTTGTCTTTACTTTGTGTTTATTCTAAATTTACTGCTGGGCTTTGAAATATCTGGGTGGAGGTGTGTTCCAGTGTTTTGATGATGCTGTAGTGCCCCACCATATGAACGCGCTTCGGTTGTCACGCCTTGCGCAGATCGTGTTATTTCTACGGGAGCGCGCGCCCCTTGTGAACAAGCAGAAATGTCTAAAGGACACGCGGCTCTGTTCACAGGATTGCTAGGAGTCACGCGCTTTTTGTTTCTCCAATCAAAGCGCCCTTTTCCCAGGGATGATGTCACACTGAGTACATTTAAAAATATGCCTACGCATTGTATATATATCTGTTTATAAATCACAGCAACACTGATCTACAACATTTAAAATAAAATAAATAAAAAATAAATGTCGGTGCAAATAAGTATTCTGAATCTGATTTTGGTACATTTTCCACCATCTAGTGGTCATATCAATCATGAATCATGTGGACTTTTCCCTCTACTTTCCCCTCTGCTTTTATGCACACGTTCAGTTGCAAAAAGCCCTAATTGTCAACACTTATTGTCTCGTTGTCTGGTAAGCATACATGTAAATGATGGAAACGGATCCTCACACATCAGAAAAGTTTTATATGCTTTACTTCTTCGTTTACGCGCTCTGTGCCTTACAAGACCTCCTCAGGGGAATTATACCATGTCATCATAATCAACCAATGAAAACACGACATAGCCAGTTACGTAGTGGTTGAGTGGACCAATCGGCCACCACTGTGAATGGTTGCTAAGAAACGAGTTTTGTCCATGTTGCCGAGGCGAAGAGAAGATGAAGCAGTTAGCAGTAATGCTAATCGATTTATGAAAGGAAACGCAACACCTTTCTTAAGAGGTTTTAAATGTATACACAACAATGGTGAAGTTGAGGGCAAGATGTCTGGTTGTCGGTAAGGTTTGTGTAAGTTTAGCTGCGATGTTACGTCGTTTTAGCTCTCGTACACGGGGCTAAGCTAATGAATCAGTCAACTGCTCCATCTTTATTTAATACTTCCTAAAGGCCAGTTGACATAACGGGTCTTATCTGCGTGTTCTTATCGGTAATTAGCTATGGGGTGCTGTTTATCCCAATAGCTGCTTAAATGCAACCAAAAGCATGACAGGAAATGTTTTCCGCCAGCTAAATTTTATGTTTATTGATTTTCTGTGTTCATCATTCCGTCTTTACACAGCACTTTTCATACACAGTGTAGCAAGAAATTAATGCTTTACTACGGGATTTTTCTTCCTACTTTGGATATGATCAGTTATCTGTTTTCAGAAGACTTGAGGGATCCGTGTGGCTATTAAGGATTTCAAAAACTAGCCAAGCAAGAAGCTTAGAAACTGGAGATCTGTTGTGAATTTTGTATTAACTGCAGGCAGACCAGGAAAGCTAAGCATTGCAATAATTTCATCTGCAAGTGACTCTGCAACCGTTCTGGTTTAACTGTGGCAAGCGGCTAATTTGATAAAATGCGTTCTTGATAATATGTTGTAATGCGACGTAAAAAGCTAAAACCAGAATTAAATATCAATATTTTTTTTATTTAATCTGAAGGATTTGTTCCCAATGTTCTGAGTTGTGTTGTGAATTTGTCTGTGGGAAGGTCATCGCCAATATATTATTCAAACATCTGTCTTCCCCTGATTTAGCTGAGGTTAACTGCTTCCCATCTTTAACCTAATATCTAAAAGACATGTATGAAATACACCTAAATCATTCATTGAATATTAATCTATATTTGCAACAACATAAAAATGTCAGTGTTGACATTTAGTTAAAATAATTTCACCCGGCCATGTTTTTATTTCTGTGTGCACAGGGGATGCAGCAGTGGGCAAAAGTTCTCTTTCTCATATCTTCTACAGTGATGGATCTCTGTTCCAGAAGAACTATAGCTTGGTGAGAGCAACTGCACCATGTCAATAAATCATGTAATGTTGCCACCTAAACTAGACCAGGGGCTTTCACTACCAATAAAAGTGGAGTAAATGTTGTAGCACTTGTAATATATAGCATGAAAGTTTCTTTTAAAGCAATCAGATAAAGTAATTGTGCATAATTCTATTTAGCCAATACATTATTATTTGTTACATATTTCATATAGGCTTCAGATACTCAAGATGAACGTTTATTATAAAGATTATTTTTTCAACTTTTTGAGAGCTTGCACTGATCTGCTAGGAATAACTGAAGTGCAAAACAGCAGAGAATATTTATGCTTCATGAAAGAACGATCTGAGCTTTTAACATGAGTCTGTAAACTACGAATATCATTGCTGCATTCTGTTTCTTACACTGAGTGCTTTAAAGACATTGGACTAGTATACAACCAAGTTAGGGTTCTGCAGTTAATCACCTGTACATTTCAGTTTCAGCTCCAAGTGTTCACAACAACAACGTGGACGTAGATTATTCTTGAAATTATTTAGCCACATTGTGCTTTATGATCATCCTATCATTTAGTTCCTTTTTTTGCAAATTGCAAAAGATTACTCATGGAAAATAGCTAACCACAATAGAGAACAAAATAAAAACAAGTATTAAACACAACAACAAATTATTATTAGTAGTTATAGGTTATATGTTACATCATTTAATGTTATCTCAAGATGTTGTATAGTGAGTAAGTAGAATTTATAAACCATTACAAATCTGCAGCTAAAAATAAACAAAACCCATGGGAAATATACAATAGATATATATTTTTGTTGACCATCAATGATATTTTGAAAAGTAAATACATTATTCAAAATATGGTCCATGCTGACAAAATTAAAATAAAGTAGCAAAGGAATAATCGAACAAATGCTTTAGCAACATTAGCAATGTATGTAGAGTTGAGCTTAAAATTATTTACACCCCTGGCAAATTAAAATTTGAAATTATTTTTATTCAACCAAGAAGTTTCCAAAAGATAATTAAACAATGTCTCAGGAGTATACATTTTGGAAAAAAATAATGCTTCTATCTGGATTTAAATATGAGTAAAAAAAATATCTTGTTGAATATTATTTACACCTTTCTCAATAATCAGTGGAAAAGTCTTTATCATCATCACAGCACTCAAACAGTTCTGCTGGTACTGCTGACCAGCTTTGCATGTTTCCACTGGTATTTTGGTGATTTATCTTTGGTGATGGCTTCCAAGTTGGAAGCCCTCCTTGCCATCACCCTGATCTTTAGCTCCCTCCACAGATTCTGTCTGCTTCCAGCCAGGACTTTAGCTGGACCACTTGAAAATGGTAAAATTACTTCCAGTCAGAAAAAACATACCGACTTTAAACCTAAAATAACCAAGGGCATGAATAATTTTGGGCTTCACAGTGTGTATTTCATGGAATACGCAAGTTGTAACAGTTTTACAAGTTTCATTACTCTTTTATTGTTTTTTTAAGTACAACGAAATCAAGGGGTATCCCGAGTCATTGAGTCATGTTACATAATTAAGATTTCATTATTGACCAGAATAAAGTCCATAGTCAACCAGCCCTACTGTCTGATAATAAAAAAGTACACCTCCTTTAAATTCTTGGATTTGAACCTTTTAGTACAAATCTATTGTTTTTAGGGTGCACTTATTTTTTCACAAACTTTTTTATTTTGGCCCCATCTTTTTCATGTGTTTAACTTTAAATGACAGCAAATCGCTTCACTGAAATGAGTCGATTATTGGGGTTTATGGATTGTTGATTAGATTCAACTCATTTAGAAGCTGGTAAATACCAGATCGAACAATAGAACTGATACGTTTCTTTTGACCCTGCCTTTATTGAGTGACTTGAGAGTATAAAGCTGCACTCATTTATTTCTTTCAAAATAGATAAATATTTGCTGAGTTTACCATTAAGTGTACTGGCTCATTACAATACTGAACAGGTTGGAAAAATGCTGGAAAAAAGCGTGTGTGTATTTGTTCTGGCTGTGCTACTTCAGCAGTATTGGTGTTCTGAGGTGACAAGAATGTCGATAATTAATACTGCAGGGTGCTGGAAAGCCATTATAGCAGGTACACATGGTACAACAGCACTCCTGGATGTCTTGATGTTAATAATTGCAGGTTTGTGATGTGTCTTAATTCTGTGAAATGGTTTATTATACAAAAAAAGGGAACATAAAAAGGATGTACCAATAAATCTAAGCTTTTGTGAGCAGTGATGAGTATAGACATCTGAACATAATGAAAGGCCAAATTGTAAATCAGTGCCTTTTAAAGCAAACGGTGCCTATAGGTTACACCAAATATTTTTGTGTAGGTGCCTGGATAGTGGAGGACTTGAGATATCTAATGAGAAGTAATCTCATATCTATAATTACTTAATGCTAACAGACATTCTGATTATCCACAAGTAGATACCAGGAAAGATATTTGTGACAAATCAATGCACGGAACCTGCTGCTGCGCAGCTTTGGCCTGCTGCAGCAGAATTAGAATATGCTGCCTTGTCCCATCGTTAATTAGAGACACAAGATTCAAAAGTGATGCCTGATAGGCTTAAAATGATTATACATCTATGGTATAGCCAACATCTTTTTTTTTATATTTTATTGAAAGTATAAAGCTACTGTACTTGAAATCAAAGACCTTCAGCCATTTTTTGTTACACGTTGAATAAGTGTAAAGATGCACCAAGGAATTTTGGGCTTAATCAGATGATTTTCAGCTTGATACGTCCTGACCGGTGAATGGGTAGTCAGAAACACAGAAATCTTACATTTTTTTTCTGATCAGGCCTATACATAAACGCTGTTAGGGTTTGCTGACAATAATACTTTTCTGTGTGTGAGCTTTTAAACCCTGTCTGTTATGAAATATGCTGGACTCAGGATTGTTAGCAGCTGTTTTAGAAAAGCTAGCTGTGCTAATCTCTCTAATTGCTTATATATAATTTAAAAAAGGTGTTTCAAATTTAATCTGTCTTTGTTTTAAAATGTTTGTAATACCCTGCTTTATGATGGTCAGGAAGGCTAAACATTTTGAATGTTTTTTTTTATATGTGTTTATATTTAATATAAATCGGCATCAGATAAAACTGGTGTCAGCAGATCGGAAATCAGCCACAAAACTCTGATCGGTGCAGCTTTATTTACATACACCTGAACTGTAGTAAACTAAGTGAACCCTGTGCTACTATATTAAAACAGCGACATATAAACATAAAAGAGAGAAAACAGAGTTCCCATCAAAAAAAAAAAAGCCAAGAGCTTTTCATAGATTTGCTAATTCAGCCATCCATATTATTTGCAGAAAGCTGATTTATCTAGAAATACAGTTTAAACAGATCCAATCTTTTCAGATCATGTCAGTAATTTTGAATAAATTTGCTTTGAAAGAAGCCAGCAAGTGTCAAGCACCACCTACATACATTGATTGGATCCATAGAAAATAAGCACTATACCTAGAATCTGTAGAATCAACACTGAACCAGAGTGGCCTGTCAGTGGCTGGTTGATTAGCTCTGTTGTCCTGCAATTCAATTAACATTTATACTGTTGGCCACGGAGGGAGCAGACTTGTGTCATTAAGATTAAATTACTAATGGCAATGATAAGAAAATGTCTTTTATTAAAACTAATGTAAAAATAGGACAATGCTGCAAAATAAAACTCTGTGTTTACCTAAATCATCCTTTACATTTTTCAACTTTTGATGTTGAAGGGTAGCCGATGCTCTCTGCCATTCTGCTCACGTCCTCCTTTGAAAATGTCAGACAGCCTGGTAGCAATATTCCGAGCTTATTTGTTGCTAATAGGCCCTCATTGACATTCCAGCAAGAAGCTTCCTATGCATCACTCCAGCTCATTAGGCCAGTCTCTGGTGGGACTGCAGCATGTTCTGTGTGTGTGTGTGTGTGTGTGTTCCAGCGGAACCTTGTTATGAACTGTGACTGTGTATAAATCAGGTAAATGTTGATCTCAAACTGTGTGTGTTTGTATTTCACAGATGCATTGACTGTGAAAGGCATGTGTGGGTGTTTGCAGATTTCGGTCTCTTCATTTGACATGGTTAGTTAACTACAAGGTATATAGATCTGATCAATTTAGAGCTAGATGCTGATGTGAAGAAACCTAGAAATGGACTTCTTCAAGGTCAACTCTTAATTGCTAATCAACAAATTTAACGAAAAGTGAACTCCTGAAACAGTTATTGCAGCGTTCTTATGCAGCCTGGAAAAGTCTGGAGGACTTTTTCAAGTCTGAGCAAGTTTGGAAAAATAATATCGAGTATTCAAGCCTATTTGTGTTTCCATCCATCCGTCCGTCATGGAAACTTTAGATGAACTATTGTTCATGCCTGCTGACTGTTTTTCATTTTGTGCAGCATAAGCAACATATTGAGTCCATGGGGGTTAAAAAATTATATTATTTGGAGTTTAAACCACTCACTTATATGCACATTAGTGTGGAAAAACACCCTTAAAAGCTTTACAGTTGTCTTATTACCCATGTTGTACATGCATTGCTAGTAATATAACCAAATGAACCTTTCTATTTTCCTAAACCCTCACTCTTGGAATTAACAGTAAACAATAGGATCTTCATCTCATCGTAACGCTTACTGCTACCGTGCCGTTTTTCAGCTTGTACTCTTTCTTCTGCATCTTTATTGAGACATTTTTGGGAATTGGACATAAAGTAAATGAGACACATTACCAGAGGTTCGACAGGGATTTGAACATCAAGGTAGTGAATTTGCATTCAAGCCAAATCAAGCGGCAAAGTAGCGATGTCTCTGTGTGGGCATGAACCATAAATCACCACAGGCATTTTGCTGTGATGCTGTTTGCAAAATCATCTCACCTACGTCTTGTGTTTTGCTCCTTTCTTCTCTCTCTTCTTTGTATCTCAACATAAGGTAATTGAAACTGCTAAATGCATTTGGACGAACCCACCTATGATGTGACAGAGAATGTTTTTATGTTTGTTTGCCAGACAACAGGAGTGGAGCTGTTGATGAAATGTGTCAACATTCCAGAGACCAATGACTCAGTGGTAAGCCAATGAATCCTTAGGAATAATATATGAATCTAGATAAATTCAAGATTACCTAGTGAGCCAAAATGTGGACTTCCATTAAATAAATCTGAATCTACTAAAGATGCACAGATATTTTGGGTGCCGATTGGAATCAGATAATTGACATAATATAAATAATAAACGACCAGTCAGGGCGGGACAGACATTGTTCCAATTCAACTGTCATTGAATTGTCAATAAAATCAGTTCTAGCAGGTCAACGCTTTACAAAACATAGGGACTGGAAATCGGACATAAAATTCAGGTTGGTGCACCTCTTGAACCTACCAAACTTAAGTGTCAAACTGTGTTTAAATGAAGAACATTAAAGACCGAAGTTACCCTACTCAGGTGTGGTTTCTAGAACTACTCGAGGTAAATCAATTTAAAATGTTCCAGGAACCATTTCCATTTTTCCGCAACCAGAGGACAACACGGAGTTGTTTCATAAATATAACAAAATCTCTGATTCAATTTGTCTTTCAACCACTCTCTAAAACATTGCTGTTGGTTAGAGGACTAAAATGCTAGTAATTGAAAACAGTGACTCATAGTACCACTCATAATAATACTATTGCATTTATACTAATGCATTGACTTTATAACCACACATTTAATTGCTTTTTCTGTTATTGTGCTGGCAAGACTTTGATGTAGCTCTGGTTCGTTAAACATGGCTCAGACAACGTTTTCAGCTGGTTAAATTGGTCTTCTAACCAAACCCTCAGCACCTGATCTGATTGTTCTTTTTTGTTGTTGACCAAAGAGAATAAGAGCTGAATAACCACCAGTTCTTGACCCTGACTGGGCGATTTGTGATTCTGATTTAAAAGCATTGTACTTTTGCAATAAAAATTATATTACATTTGAAAAAAAAGGGGTGTTTTTGACATTTAGAGGCAAGGCAAAAGCCTGAATATTAGAAAAAGAATAGCCTACAATGCCTTAAAGCTACATTTGTTTGAAAAGTTAAGTTGCAGTTATTGCAGCAGGAGCTGATACCAGATACTTAAATAAATAACAATGTATGACATCTTATTATATTTGTTTAATTAGGCGAACTTTCTGCAAACAGAAGTGAGAATTCAGCAATGCATTTGGTAATAAATAGGACAGATTACGAAGGTTTAAAGACTAAGCAACTTTGTAGATTAATCTGTAACATTTAGGCTTATGTGCAGAAAATGTATTAGGTACCCAGGTATTGTACAGGGTTCGTATCTTTCTTAAAAGTCTCTAAATGACAGGGGGCTGAAAAACTGAGAATTGGAAACCATCACTCACTACAAAAAAAGTTATCCCAGACATGTAACACTGTTAGTTCCTTATCAGTATTCACGAAGCAATATAGCAGAAGTGTAGGGGAAGATGAATCTCCTTGTCATGGAGAAAAGGAATGTTAAACCATGTAATTTGACTAAATCTCTGTGGGTAACACCTGTGCTGTCTTTTTTTCTCTTGCCTTTTCGTTCCAGGAGCTCTATATCTTAGACTCTGCAGGGAAGGAGACACTAGTGGAGGGCTGCGAGAAAATGGTCAGAAGCTGTTCTGGATTTTTCTGTTTTCATTTGCATGAAACTAATGAAGTTCTCCATCTAGACCTGCATGTCCCTATAGACTACAGGAAAGCTTCTTCGCGTTATTGATTTAGTCATAATAAGAATGAATGAAGCAGCTGTGATATCTCTGCAAGCTCCTGCTGTACAACTCTCAGCCACTCATCACATTGCCTTCTACAGTGGGGCGAGCCTTCTCTGCTGTGTCTGGTGTTTGATTTGACCAATGAGCAGTCTCTTGCTAACTGCACCTATTGGATGGAAAGAGTCCGTGCACACTGCAAAGGTCTCCATGTACCAGGTAAAATTCACTAAAGGACAAAAAAGAGCGGTTCTTAGAAACTTTTATTTAGATTGAGTTAATTTATGACAAACTTGGTATTTGATATAAAAAACACAGGGCATCCTATTTGTTTAAAGCAAATAAACTGGTAAAGTATCAAGTTTGGGTAACATAGCGTGAAAAATCAGAGCTGGGACACTACTGAACTCCTTGAAAGTTGTCAAAAAGAAAATGTTGCCCATCTCTCAGCAAATTGGATGGCGCTTTACATCCTTTATATGCACATTCATTCTTTACATTTTGATATTGACAGAATTGGTCAATAACATGAACTGCAAGAATTTCACCATTATGCATTATTAAAACCATATTTACTCATTCTAACAACTTGACATTGGCATCCAAAACTTCAAAAAGTTTGAGTAGTTCATAAAATGTCTCCATTTAATCCTCATGCAGGGACTGTGTCATTTTCTCAGTACAATAATCTCTTTTCATTCTGGGAGTTAAAGCTAATGAAGTAATTTTTCCAAAAATCTTGTTGAAAAAAATATTTTTTATTTCAATTCTTTGTTAAACTTTTTCAGAATCTTAAATTTTGAGCAGTAGATTAAGATTTTTGACCCTTATTTCTTGTGGTTATTTTTTTGTTAAAAGAGGTTGTAAACCGATATGACTACAAAGTTTTCCTAGCACTTTATGCCGGGATCGTTAACCGGGAAGTAGCCCTAAAAAACATGTACAATATTTAACTGAGACAAGATATGGATGAAAATATTACGGTATTCTTGGTTTACTTATGTACTAAAGTTATTTACGGGTGAAAAGGCAAGAATAAATACACAGTCATAATCAATAAATTTAAATATTATACAAAAGTTAATTTGTAGATTAATTACACAGATGTTTTCAAGCCTTTATTGCTGTTACTTATATATATATATTTTTGCTTACAGCCTAAGAAAACACAAGATTTAAGATTAGCATATTACAACACACTTTTAATTCGACAAACAAGCCTCATCAGAACCCATAATTCTAATTCACTGATCATGGCTGCAACGACTAATAGGTGCCATGATGAAGAGACAATCAGTGTCATTCACTTCACCTGTTATATTAGGCATGATTGGTATATAATATAACGCAACCATGTTTAGTTCATTTGTGCATTTGACCATATCGGCTTTGCTCGGGGTCTGTTGCCTTGTTGAGCAGCTTATTAACTTCTTTCTGCTGAGTCTGATTTGATTCCATACCTTGGTGCAAATAATGATTATCTATCCTCCACACATTAACTGAAGATATGGAGAATGTCTTTTGTAAATGTGTGGAGGATAGTTCCCGATGCAAATGATGCCAGAGATGAGCATTATTTGTCCAGCTAAAAAAACCTAGAAGTCTGTCACACTTGGCTACTTATATCTTTTCTACCACAAAATAAAACTAGTGTTAAGATTGTTTTTGTCCTCCATTAGGCAGAGGTGATCAGTTTCACTTCCTCGAAGTTTCATGCATTCAGCATCCTGTTCCTCAGTGCTGCAGAAAGATATTAATATTTCCAAACATTAGTCAAAGTTGGATTTTGTCAAGACTACAATCAATTTATTTCTACTTCACAGGTGTGCTTGTGGGCAACAAGTCGGATCTCTCCACTAGAAGGGAAGTGCAAGCATCCGTGGCCAAAGAGTGGGCCCAGAGCCAGGGACTGGGGTATTATGAGACATCAGCTGTGAGTTTATCTGAAAATACATCCTGCTGTTAACATCCTAAAAATCAATGGTTCCTGTATTTCATAGTAAACTATAAATGACAGATACTTTAAGGGTGATTCCTAAAATATACTGGTGACATTTCAGTATCATCTCACTGTGACCATGTTGATTTCTTTCAGAAAGAGATGGACAACTGTGATGCACCACTCCTCAGTTTAGCACAAGCTTTCTATTCTTTTTACCAGGAGCGACGTGAGGCCATCCAGAACCTCAGCCCATGATAGACTTCTTTTTCTTCACCACAGTCGCACCCGCCTGGAAGAAGCTGAGAACCATTGAGACATAACATAATGAAATAATTGCATTTAGAAAATATGATTTTCCGACAAATTTTAGAATATTTTGATGCAAATAAAGGACTAATAAAGGAGCTAGTGCATTTTTGTGTTCTCTCTATGGTCAGATAGCACAGTCTGCTTTTACAGCAATGATCAAAGCTACAATGAGACTGCAACTCATTTAGAGTAAAAAAAACACGCCTGTCACCTCCTCCCTTATCATTTCCTCTTCCTTCTCTGCATAGCTGTTCCCAATGTTAGGCGACACAAACGTCAACATTGCCTTTTTTATATCAATTGAGTTAAGAAAAAGGAAAAAAAACATCTTCTTTTCTTTATTAGTTTGCTTTCATTTCCTTTTAATAAGAAACTCCTACATACCCGCCTTCACCCTTTTCTCCTGCTCTCAGTATTTCTCCCTCTTGCTGTCTATCTTGCTTGCACTTTTGTTGCGCTTATAAGCCCTCATCTCCAGACCTTCTTACATGTTTTTGTTCTTGTCCCCAGTTTGGTGCTACCAACCAGGAATCACCATTCTAATTAGCACCCTCCCATTAAAACCAGGTCCTTCCTTGTTGTCTCTCTGCCTCTCAGACCAGCTGCCACCTCTCAAATGAGGCCATTCCAGTTCAAGCCAGGCACATTGTTTTTCCTCATTTATCACTTTATTCATAATGAGGAAACTGGTCTGGTTAGGTTTAGGCAATTATAAACTTACAGCAGAGTTAAAACCCAAACATAACAGTGTAAAATGTATTATAGTTGGTAGAAAATAAAACGTTCATTCATTTCTAAAATGTTACATCATGGCCATATTTATATTAATAACAGCAATCAGTTCCTTACCAGGATTTACATTTTACTAAACAAAATCTTAGATGAAATGATGTCATTACCTTCTTATTTGACAAAAACTAAGCCAGAATGCAGAAGCATAATGGGACAATTATGTACAGTTCTTAGCGATAACTTGAGTAAACTTAAAATACAGTTTTCATTGATTCTTGGACAAAGGTTTTGCCAGCCAACCTGTCCCATAAACCTAATAATTGGGTGACAAACCTTGATAGCAACAACTGCTATCAAGGTTTCAAGCATTAAGATCCTGTTAAAGGTATTGCCTTGGCATCCCAACCACTCCAAAACCTTCATTACTCTGTTATTCAGAGTTGGATTTCTTGGTGAGTTTTCATTTTATTGCTACATAACCCAAATGCTCTGTCAGTTTAACGAATGATTTCATTTTTGCTCAGACTTTTGCTTATTGTTGAATTGTGAGCACTGACCTTAACTTAGGAAAGTGAGGCCTGCTGCTCTTTAGATGTTGTTCTGGGTTCATCTCTGATCCTGGGGATGAGTCACTGATGTACTTGTTGAATACAGAGACAATCTTCTACATACTTTGGTTATAACCTGTGGCAGTTAAGCTATTGTTGCCTTTCTGTAACCTTGGACCAGTCTGCCTGTTATATTGCAAAGGTGTTGGTTATCCTTTGTGTTTCTGTTTTCACCACCTACCTGTTGTTATGTTCTAAGTGGTCTCGCAATACTTAAGATCATTTCTTTGTGTCCATTATTGTTAGTTAGGTGTTGCCATATGGATCCATTCCTTCAGGTTTAGTTTCTTACTGTTTTCTGTTCGCTGTGTATTCTAGTTTATTCTCTTAAATTAGTATTTGTCTTCTACCCTTGATTAAGTGTTTCCTTGTGTCTTTGTTCAGCTCCCTCTGTGTTAATTAGTCTTCCTCCCTCAGTCTCCCTGCTTACCTTCTGGCTTAGCTGCTCCACATTATCCTTTGTTGAACACACCAACATCCAATGCCATTCTCCACACCCCCCTCAGTGTATAAGCTCTCTGGTTCTCATTGTTCTCAGTTGAATTCTCCCGTTATACTTCCCAATAGACCATTTCCTGTTAGTCTACACTTTGTAATGCCGGTGTCTCTGCCTGTTCTTTATGTTCTGTTGTCCTCTGTGTGTCTTAAAGTTTTCTTATAGTATTGTTCAATCATCATTATGGTAATCCCATGATCCTGTCTGTGCGTTGGTCCTTCACCCTACCCGCACTGTTTGACACTGCCCTGTCTCCCTTGACCTCTGATATCAACAAGGCATTCCTATCCACACAGCTGCTGCTCAAAAATATTTTCTCTTTTTCAGACCAATTTCGTTCAACTCGAAATGATTTAGCATAAAAATTGCTATAGATTAGCGATTTCTGGAATACTCAGGGCAGCCCATTTGACACCAGCAACCATCCCTAAGTTTCCCCTTTCTTCTCTGCTTTGATGCTCAGTTTGAACTTTAGGAAGTCATCTTCACCATATCAGAATAAGCTTTTTTGGCCCAGGGGTGGGGTGTTCTTTAGAAGTTCACTGTTGTCTCGACAGTAATGAGTGGGTTTAGCTTCATGTGGTTCTGACTCCACCAGTGGAGAGGCTTATCCATCTCAGGTCTATACAGGTGTCCGGGCGACAGAATCTAAATGAAGATGGGGGCTAGTTGTTCATCTCAGGCAGGAGGGGAAGACACCATTAGGTCCTGGAACTTCCCTGGTCTTCTGACACTGAAAGAGTCTTTTAACATCTTCCAACTGATGTATAATGCATAAAATTCCTGCCATGTGATTGACCTATTTGCTATTTTTGCCAACAAGGAACTGAACAGGTGTGCCTAATAAAGTGGCTGGTAAATGTTCAAAGTTCATAAATGACTGCAATAATTATTTTTTGACTGAAAACTGTCTGAAATTTTAAGGTAATGTCATTTAGGATTGCCTTTTCTTCGTTCATTTACTCCTTTGATTTGAGGTTGTATTGATCTGATTTAATAACTAGCATTAAACTAGGAAAAAAAAAAGGTTTGCAACGTTTTATCCCATATATATAAAACATTAAATTGAATGAGGGCTTTATTTACAGGGACTTGTAAAAGATTATGTAGTAATAATTATAATTTTCATAGAAATATGACTGTTATTTGTAATGTAGCTGTTTGTTGTAAAAACTACAATGTCTTTTTAATTTCTTAACTTATTCTGGTGAAGATTCTCAGTCATTCCGGTCATGTTGCGTTTTTTGGTTAAATCCAGAAAAGGTTAAAAAACAAAACAACAGATCTTGCTGTTAATGATGTTTTGCTCTTTCTCAATTCAAAGCTGGTGCGGGAGAAGTTCCAAGCTTTTAAGATGTTTGGGATGTGCTTTCTGGACATCTAAATTCAAATGCAGATCAGTCTCCCACACAACAGGGCGTTGTTAGTGCCCTGTTGTCAGTTGTTAGTGTGAGTGGATCACTGAGAGATGTTTTGGTCACATGCAAGAAGCTGTGAATTGGTTTGAAATCGACTTGAGGAGTGAATAAAGCCATTTACACCAAACAAGAAAAAACAACTCTAAACAGAGGAGGAGGCCTCAGATTTCACATGTTAAAAAGATACAGTTCAATTTTAAGCCTGTCAACCAGTCAGTTTCAAACCAATTCACACCTTCTTGCATGTGGCCAATACATCTCACATACACCTTTTCCACTAACGCGGTCAGGAGACCATTCCGGTTTCCCAATGGGATTTCAAACTTGCTTTCGTTCCCGCCGAAAAAGAGGTTCCAGGGCACAAATCCCAGCCAAAACTCCCCTGAATGGAGTTTCCAGTGTATGTCTGGGTTTTCTCCCGGTACTCCTCTTACCCTCCTAAAATCTGCATGTTTAGTCAACTGGTCACTCTAAGTTGCTGTTAACTGTGTGTGTGGACATGCCTGGTTGTTTGTCCTTTGTCCAGAAGTAAACTGGTGACCTGTTCATGGTGGGCCATTGACCACAGAAAGACACCAGTCTCCTGCTACCTTGCAAGGGTTAATCAGGTATGGAAAACTGATAGAAGGAACATTTAAAGTGAGTTTTGTGCTGAGTTTGTAACATAGGCCTCTCTTTGTCTAGAAAGGACAATTGTGGACAAAACATATAACCTAAAAAGTTCTCACTAATACAAAACAGACAACAGGCACACAGATCCATTGAAGTATAACATAAGTTTTATGCCATTCCAGATTTTCATTCACGGTACTTCAGTTGCAACTCTAGTGTTCTCGTAGTACAATATCCTGGGAGTAAAAAATAATTTCACAAGATAGAGTGTGGGCTGTTGCTTATTGCTTTGGGAGAAGCCTGCTCATATCCACAGATATTGAAACACTTGGTCAAAGAAAACTGAAATGCTTAGGTCAGGAGATTTTCAGATTTTCCAAAGTTTTCTGCAAGTTTTTTCCAAATATAATCATCTTTTCTCCATATTTAGTATTAATGCACTTTTGTAATTTCTTATTTTTTGTATGTCACAAATAAATGTTGCAGATCAAACGCATCTAAATACTAGACAACGATAAAACAAGTAAAAACAAAATGTTTAAATGAAGGTTCTTATTATGAAGCGGGATAAAATCCAAACTTACATGGCCCTTTACCCCTAAACCTCAAACCTGCTGGGCCACCCTTAGCAGCAACAAGCCTTTTCAGCAGTGGTTTTCGTCTTGGAGCTTTGCAATGCAGGCAATTTTTGCTCCATCTCTTTCTTATTGGCAGTCCTGGGCAGAGTCAAAGCCCAGATCTTTATCTTTTTAGGATGCAGTGGGGTGGCTTGAAACAGGCAGTACAGACAAGAAACCCCTCCAACTTCTCACAGTGGAAAACAAAGAGTATTCTCCTAACCTATTAACCTTTTAGTTAATAACCTTTTACTTATATAGAATTCCTATTTTTGTTGATATATTTTATGTAATCAGTAAAACAAAGTTGGTTGTTGTCATGGACAAAACAACAAGGACACAATTACCAGATTCTAAAATTACAATGACAGAAAAGAAAACATTTTTGTTTCAAGTAGAAGCAGAACATGTTTTAGAACAAAATGATGAAAGATTGTTTAATGTAGAATAAGTACATTACACCCTTTGTTTTCTATTTTTAGTAATATACAAGTGAAGGTGATTTTCTTTTCATTTGGTTTCTCATAAGTAAATACAGAATATGTCCTTGTTTGATAGTGAAGATAAATTTGCAGCCATGCATGAACCTCATAAAAGGTGATCAAGGTTCCTAGATTAGTACCACTGTCCCTTTAATGGTTCCTGTAATTACATCATGACATTATGCAGTTAATTAAAAAAGATAATCAGAACAGCATTTAAACTGAAGTAATTTAAAACAGCTTGAGATGGCTTTTTCCTAAGACACGGAATATCCTGTCATTAACACATTTAATTTTAACACAAAACTTTGTGTCTGCCTTTGTTTTATACAAATAATTAAATAAATTAATGAGACATGATATTTATCCAAAACTTAGGCAAATTACCACTTTAAACACCAAATTATATCATAATGTCATAACAGTAAAAATAAGTTTAAATAAAATAAATGTTGTGGTTTGTTGAACTGACCTTAACCTCATTCTCTGTTTCTAGTTTTAGATTTCTGTGTGGATGTGTGTGTACCCAGCACAGCTTGTTCTATAGCCTCAAACAGTCCCTGACCTAAAAAGCTGGCTAATTGCAGGTGTGGAAGGAAACAACAGCTGTTCCTAAAAACAAATCTGCCATCCTTCTGCCTGAACTACAGAATGCAATAATTAGCTGTAATACCTCCAGTCTCACAAGCATAACAACAAAGAAGATTAATTTAATAGCTATTTGCAGTTTGAAAGTTCTATGCCATTACTATAAGAAACAAATAAACAGCAGCAACTGCGTTCAACGGGCTTGCTAACATATTTTCGAAATATAGTAGTTGCATTATTATTGTTTCTATTATTGTTTTCTAAAATAATTGTAACAATTTTTGCCCTTTTGACCATACATACGTGGAAAAAATTGTTGGTACCCCTCGGTTAATGAAAGAAAACCCCACAATGGTCACAGAAATAACTTGATCTGACAAAGGTAATAATGAATAAAAATTCTATTAAAATGAACAAATGAAAGTCAGACATTGCTTTTCAAACATGCTTCTTCAGAATTATTTAAAAAAATAAGCTCTTGAAACAAGCCTGGACAAAAATGATGGTACCCCTGAAAATAATGTGACTAAAGGGACATGTTAAATCAAGGTTTGCCCATTAATTAGCATCACAGGTGTCTACATTCTTGTAATCAGTCAGTGGGCCTATATATAGGGCTACAGGTAGTCACTGTGCTGTTTGGTGACATGGTGTGTACCACACTCAACATGGACCAGAGGAAGCAAAGGAAAGAGTTGTCTATGGAGATTAGAAAGAAAATTATAGACAAGCATGTTAAAGGTAAAGGTTATAAGACTATCTCCAAGCAGCTTCATGTTCCTGTGACTACAGTTGCAAATATTATTCAGAAATTTAAGATCCATGGGACTGTAGCCAACCTCCCTGGATGTGGCCGCAGGAGGAAAATTGATGACAAAACAAAGAGACGGATAATACGAACGGTAACAAAAGAGCCCAGAAAAACTTCTGAAAAGATTAAAGCTGAACTTCAAGCTCAAGGAACATCAGTGTCAAATCGCACCATCCGTTGTTGTTTGAGGCAAAGTGGACTTAATGGGAGACGACCAAGGATAAAAAAGCCAGACTGGAATTTGCCAAACTACATGTTGACAAGCCACAAAGCTTCAGGGAGAATGTCCTATGGACAGATGAGACAAAAATTTAACTTTTTGACAAGGCACATTAGCTCTATGTTTGCAGACAGAAAAATTAAGCATATGAAGAAAAGAGCCCTGTCCCTACTTTGAAACATGGAGGAGGCTCTGTTATGTTCTGGGGCTGCTTTGCTGCATCTGGCACAGAGTGTCTTGAATCTGTGCAGGGTATAATGAAATCTTAAGACTATCAAGGGATTCTAGAGAGAAATGTGCTGCCCAGTGTCAGAAAGCTTGGTCTCAGCTTGGTTTCACTATGCAAGTCATGGGTCTTGCAATAGGATAATGACCCAAAACACACAGCTAAAAACACCCAAGAATGGCTAAGAGGAAAACATTGGACTATTCTGAAGTGGCCTCTATGAGCCCTGACCTAAATCCTATTGAGCATATTTGGAAGGAGCTGAAACATGTCGTCTGAAAAAGGCACCCTTCAAACCTGAGACAACTGGAGCAGTTTGCTCATGAGGAGTGGGCCAAAATACCTGCTGAGAGGTGCAGAAGTCTCATTGACAGTTATAGAAATCGTTTGATTGCAGTGATTGCCTCAAAAGGTTGGGCAACAAAATATTAAGTTAAGGGTATTATTTCTATGCCTTATTTCTGTGACCATTGTGGGTTTTTCTTTCATTAACCGAGGGGTACCAACAATTTTGTCCACGTGTGTAAATCCCAAAAACATGCAAAACATGACCTGAAAAGTTGTAAGCTTATATTGTCATTTTTTTGTTTTCTTACACTTTTAACAAACATAGTACAACTAGTTATTTCAATGTCCAAAAGATTTTGAATTAATGAGTATCCTAAGTAAATTTTGATTGTTTTGCTACAGTTTACCTTTACATTCATTCTTGTAAAACATGTAGCAATACCAGCTGATGGTAATAGGCTTTGAGGGGAGCTAAAGTAGCCATAGTATTAGCTACTCATCATAATTAGAAATCAATCATATTTGCTTTTTTGTTTGAATACCCCAAGGTATTGCTCATTTTCCATCCATTTCAGATCTTAATGGGACTAAAAACCACAGCAAGCAAGCATAAGACCTAAATTTTACCCACAAAAAATCTGTTACTAAATTAGTAACGGTTTGAATCATCCTAAAAGAACTGCAGAGATAAAGGGTTTTCTGTCAAAAAAGAACAGAAAGACTGGTGCATTTTTGCTGTTATTTTTAATACATTAGATTTGTGCAGCAGTGTCTTCACTGTGCTTTGTTGAAAAATCAATCAGGCAGCTGCAGCTCATACAAAATGCTGCTGCCAGATTGCTGACCAACACCAGGGAGATGGATCACATCACACCAGTTGACTGCACCCTCTTTTCAATTCAATTCAGTTCAATTCAGTTTATTTATGTAGCGCCAATTCACAACACATGTCGTCTCAAGGCACTTCACAAAAGTCAGGTACATACATTCCAATTAATCTTTGTAACAGGAAACTTTTTTAAATGCTGCTATTGGTCTATAAAGCACTATATGGTCTTCGGCTGAGTACATTTCTGAGTTGCTTGTCAAGTTTGAATCATGTAGACCCTCAGGTCTTCATAGACCCACTAACTTTTTGAAACCTTTGTTTTATACTATACCTTTAAATCTGTTTTTCTTTTATGCAGCGCTTTAATGCTGATGCTTTGTTATTTTCTTCTTGGCTTTCCCTGTAAAGCACTTTGGATTACCTTGTGTATGAATGGTGCTATATACACTCACCGGCCACTTTTTTAGGTACACCTGTCCAACTGCTCATTAACTCAAATTTCACACGGCAGCAACTCAATGCATTTTTGAACGTGGCATGGTTGTTGGTCCCAGAAGGGCTGGTCTGAGTATTTCAGAAACTGCTGATCTACTGGGATTTTCACGCACTACCATCTCTAGGGTTTACAGAGAATGGTCCAAAAAAGAGAAAATATCCAGTGAGCGGCAGTTCTGTGGTCGCAAATGCCTTGTTGATGCCAGAGGTCAGAGGAGAATGGCCAGACTTGTTCGAGCTGATAGAAAGGCAACAGAATTTCAAAAAACCACTCGTTACAACCAAGGCATGCAGAAGAGTATCTCTGAATGCACAACATGTCGAACCTTGAGGCGGATGGGCTACAGCAGCAGAAGACCACCCCGGGTGCCACTCCTGTCAGCTAAGAACAGGAAACTGGGGCTACAATTCGCACAGGCTCCCCAAAATTGGACAAAAGAAGATTGGAAAAACGTGGTTTGGTTTGATGAGTCTCAATTTCTGCTGCGACGTTCGGATAGTAGGGTCAGAATTTGGCATCAACAACATGAAAGCATGGATCCATCCTGCCTAGTATCAACGGTTCAGGCTGGTGGTGGTTTTCTTGGCACACTTTGGGCCCCTTAGTACCAACTGAGCATCGTGTCAACGCCACAGCCTACCTGAGTATTGTTGCTGACCATGTCCATCCCTTTATGACCACAGTGTACCCATCTTCTGATGGTTACTTCCAGCAGGATAACGCTCAATGTCATAAAGCACGAATCATCTCAGACTGGTTTCTTGAACATGACAATGAGTTCACTGCACTCAAATGGCCTCCACAGTCACCAGCTCTCCATCCAATAAAGCACCTTTGGGATGTGGTGGAACGGGAGATTCGCATCATCACCAGCATCTGTGTGTTACTATCAAGTCAATATGGACCAAACTCTCTGAGGAATGTTTCCAGTACCTTGTTGAATCTATGCCACGAAAAGATTAAGGCAGTTCTGAAGGCAAAAGGGGGTCCAACCCGGTACTAGCAAGGTGTACCTAATAAAGTGGCCGGTGAGTGTAAACTAGGTTGCCTTGTCTTCCTTCTACACTGTTTAGTTCAACAGGGTCAGTGCCAAAGAAACAACACATCAATTAATGGTGTTTCTTTTCGTTAGAAAGTGTAAGTTGCAAAAAGCTCTTCAAGCCTCATTTATTTTATTTTTAATAAAATATTACATTTTTTGATCGCCAAAATTATTTCACATTAGGTATCTTTTTATGGTTAAGCCTAAAGTTACACAAGGTATATTAGGTTTAATAATGAGTGATAAAATACTGTTTCATTTAAACTAAGAATTTAAAAGTTCCTCACTTTTTTATTTAGAAAAAACAAAAACAAAACACTCTCAAGTGGGTCATACTGCCTTGCAAAAGTACTAATGCCCTTTTAACTTTATTATATTTTGTCACATGCCTCAGTGTTTTGTATAAGATTTTCTGTCATAGACTATTGCAATGTAGTGAATAATTGTGAAGTGGACAGTAAAGGATACATCAATTTCAACAAGCTTGACAAAAAAGTGTGACATGCATTTGCTTTTGACCCACTGACTCAGCACTATTAAACTAGCCGTTGCTGCAATTACAGCTGCAGGTGTCTTTGGTTATGTTTTTACCAGCTTTGGCCAACTAGAGACTATAGAGTTAGATTGAATAGGCATAGTTGATGAACCACTACTTTCAAGTCACAGATTCTCAACTGGAGTCACGTAGGTCTGGACTTTGACTAGGGCGTTGTAACACAAATATGCTTTGAACTTAACTAATCCATTGTAGTTCTAGATCCATGTTTAGGGTCATGCTCTGTTAAAAGGTGATCCTTCGCCAAAGCCTTTAACAGGTTTTCTTAAAGGTTGTCCTGTGTTCTTTTTAGTCTATTTTCCATAAAGGCCAGATTTTTTTGTCATCCACGACCAGCTGTTGTACACATTCCCACATCTGAACTGCGGATTTCTGCAGCTCCTCCAGAGTTACCATGTGCCTCTTACCTTCTTTCCTGATTAATGCTCTCCTTTACCAGCCTACCAGTTTTGGTAGACAGCCATTACTTGGTAGGTTTTCAGTTTGGTCATAGTCTTTCCATTTTCAGGTGAAAATAGAAAAAATTACTCAGTGCTCTAGGTTTTATATTATGATTAAATAACGTACAGATGGACTTACTAATTTGTAAGACGATCTGGCCATTCGGTTTCATTTACAAAAACAGTATACAAATGCACGGTATGCTTTTTAAATTTGTAGTTGTAAAATATTTTAACACCTTGCATCATTTTCTTTCCCCTTTACAGTTGTACACTACTTTGCAGTGATTTATCATCTAAAATTAAAATAACAAAATAAAAAGAAATGTGTGGATGAAACATGGCAAAGTAAAATAACGTTCAAGGGTTGGAACTACTTTTTCAAGATACTCTTACTGATCTCACAAGAAATTCCTTTTTTGTAAGGAAAAATTCTGCAACCTATAAACCCTAATGTGCACTTGAGCAAGGCTCCTTCAAGCAAACAAAAATCTCTGAGGACCTCCAGGCCAGATGGAGGCAGTGTGGCACTGTTTCAATCAGGCTGCACAGCTGCCCTGATCCCACTCGCTCCTCCCTTGCCTCCCTTCAGAGATCACAGCAGTGCTGCAGAGACATGGCAGCCTCTCAGATCTTCACACCAGGGGAGGACACATAGAGAGAGAAAGAGAAAAGGTGGCAACAGATGGAGAAAGAAATGGCAGAAATATACATGTAGGATAGTGAGGCTTATGTAAAAAATTAGATACTTATATTAAAATTGACTAAACAGCTGTTTCCACAGCAAAATGTAGAAAAAAACCCTGAAAGCTAGATCCTGAAGCTTATATTCAACACATCATTTTAGACAGATTAGACCTTGGAGAGGGGTTTCATTAAAAGGCAGAATGATGAGTGAACAAGAACCTTAAAATAACACCTGTCAAAAAAAAAAAAAATAAAAAATCATAATGTGACAGACTGCTGCTGTGTGCTTGTTAAATAAGCCTGCTTTTATGTTCAGTACTGTGTGTTAGCCATTAAGTAAACAGCTATACCAATTTAAAATTATCCATTCTTGTCCAAACTTTTGGGTGGGCCTGACTGACTGACAGCTGACCCAGCTGGTGCACTGAGGCACAAAATAAGCATATTTGTTGTGGCAACTGTATCTTATTGGTCAAGAACGGACCGATAAGCTGAAAAATAAGGAGCTCAACTTTTAACATATGTCAGGACCTATCCATGTTAAGTAAATATGAATTTTAAAACTCTCCTGTAATATAATAATTAAAAGTTACTGCATTAGTGTTTTTTTCCCTTTGGGCATTTTAATCACTGCTAATGTGTTCATATTCCTCTACAACCTTATGATATTTAAAAAACTAATTGTATCCTGTCATCCATAATAAAACAATGAAAGAAAAAATATTAAATTGATGCTCTAAAATGTGGCTGCCATAATGTTTAAAGTAAGGTAATTGCTATCATCCTTAAAACACAAAATAATTTAATATAGTTTTTCTTTTGAATTAATAAAATCCTGAAAACTTCCTCCTTACAAATGCAACATACATTTTGCAAACTTTCTACTGGATCTAAGTTTACCCACTTATGCAACACTCAGTTGTCTCCAACTTCACATTCGATTAGGTTTCAACAACAGATCTGTTAGGAGAAATTTGTCCAAGTGATTAAATCAGTCACCTTATCACACACAACCTGCAGATGTCTTCCCTGTTTACTTTTACAGCGCACCTTGGATCTTTTAGCTCTGCCTGCCCCTTTCATGCTGTGTTTCCCTCAACCTAATGGAGGAATGGTGCCTTCTATTTGCGTTATATTTAATGTCAGTTTCAGCAGGACTTTGTAGAAGTAAACACAATTTGCCACGTGTCCCAGGTGGTGTTGTCACAGGGAAATCCGGTTATCAGCAAATTAATTTGTGATGGCAATAAAAGCACCATTCAGTGATCTGACATAAACCGTCAAATAAATCGAAAATGTCTAAATAAAATAACGATGGAAATATTTAAAATACATCAGATATAATTAAAGTTTGATTGCTGTCATTTGGTATGCGGGCTTGTTACATGCAATACGTCACATGTAGAGGGAAATATTGAGAGTATATGAAGCTAGAAGACTTATTTTTTTCTTCACTAAAATGATGAAGCTTTAATCATACCCTCATAGGTGTACAAATCAAATCACCTTGGTAAAAGCATTTTTGGGTTCAGGATGGGTATTATTCAGTTATTTCAGTTCAGGTCCTGTATAATTTTTGAAAATACACACTTTTAACCTGGTCTAAAGCAGAAAGGTCCCTTAGATTTTAATCTTAATCGTTTTCCTTAATTTCTCTGACTTGCGTTTAGACAGAAATGTTACTTAACAAAAATAATAACAAAAATAATGCCCCTTTGTGAAATGTGAAACTTCAGGAGACAGTAGTTTGCCTGGCTCATGATGCTTACATCAAAATCATATACTAATAATATATGTCATACACGTCTCAGAATTCCTAAACTTCCTAAGACCACAGTCTGTCTTGGTTTCTAACTTCATCTCACTGAGGACTGGGTGCCCTCAAGGGGCACTTTAACACACAACTGTTCATTCACACGAGGAAAACCTGACATTTAAATTTGTGAGTAATACCACAGCAGTTGGACTCCTTGATGTCATTGATTAATCAGAGAACGAGGGGGAAGTCAAACAGCTAGAGGGGTGGAAGAGAGAAAACAAGCTGGTGCTCAACATGGACAAGATCAGGAGATGATCATCGACTTCCTGAGGTCCCAAGCGTAGCACACACCCCTCCCCATGAGTTCAGAGTTGATAGCATTAGATTCTTTAGAGTAAAGCGCTCTGATGACCTCACTTGGACAAAGAACATGACTGAAGTTGTGCAACAGGCTGAGGGGAGACTGCATTTACTGACAAAACTAAAATAAATACCACTCCCAGCATCCTCACAAGAACTGCTGTTAAGAGTGTGTTGATGAACTGGATCTTAACTTGGTAGCCTAGCAGCAAAATGGCAGACAAGAGGGTTCTGCAGACAATAGAGAGGGGAGTTGAAATGGTTCTCTACAATAGGTTTCAGAGCTATTGCAGGTACAGGGCACTAAACAGTCTTGTTTTATTAATTGTCAATGGAATTACATTTTTCTTTCCATTTTTAAAACACATCCACTGCACTGTTTAACAGGTTTAAAGTTACACACTTTACTATCTAATCTTATCTGAGCTGCTAGATTTTTTTAAAAGAATGCTGTTTAACATCTATTAGCTCCCAACAGTCATAGAACAACATTTACATGAATAATAGGATTCATGCTGTGAAAAAAAACAACACTTGGCAAAGTAAAGGCTAACTCAGATGAATCCCAGATATTATCGGGAAATATAACATGTGAACACATTGGCTATACTCAATAATATCAAGGAATGCCTTAGTTTGTGTTTTTGACCACATGTAAACAACACACTCATTCAGTTTCTTACAGGGGAGGGGTGATTTTTTATTCGTCATCAGGACTTGAAACATCCAAGTTCAGAATCATTCAGTTTTGGCACCCTGAAAGATATTAGACTTCTTTTTTAAATATATATTCTCATTTACAACAACACAATGTTAAACCAAAGAAGCAAGAAAACTGAGATAAAGAAAAAAAGACTAAGGCTGTATTTAACTTAACCGTAAAAACGAAATGAAAAGGCAAGATTTTTCTCTCTTAAAAAATAGCCTTGACACGTTTTCCAAAGTTTTGTCTTTGTTCCAAGCAAAATGAAGCCCCCACTCCAAAAGCCTGACCCCCTAAAAATAGGAAGAAAAATGGAAGAGACACAGTACTGTAACAGTTATTTCTATTGTTCCACTGCCCTTACATCGTACCATTGTCTAATCGTTCAAAAAGATAGGTTTCCTTAAAAGCAGATTTGATGATTTTGATCAGCATGCATGTAAATTGATACTTCTTTTTCTTTTTTTTGGAGTCACTTTACTTCAGCTCGCTGGTAGCTGTGTTCTCTCACGCACTACCTTGTGTCTTCGGCAGTAGTGGCGTTTCATTGTCCACAGTCGTCTTCAAGTTTGGAGGGAAATTTACTCCTTGCCCACAGCTCTTTTCCTCTTTACCCCTTCGAGGGGCCAAAAATAAGTGAATAAATAGATACATTATTAAAAAAAAAAAAAATCTACATCAAAAAAAGAAAGGTCAACATTTCACTTGTTGACCCTGAACAAATATGGCTGTCAGTGTTTTGTTGGTGGACTTCCAAATTTTTTTTATTTTATTTTGTTATTATAAAAATGTGATGTGTCTAATCCTAACCAATTTCTATTGAATAGGCAGAAGTCCAAAAGATGAGCCAGTCATGCTGAATCCTCCATCTTGGTTTCAGTTTGCAAGATGACTTTAGTTTTACTAAAGTAACTCTTGAGTTACTTTATTTACATTTTTTTTCTTGTTTTTTGCACCAGGGAAGGCTAATTATGATATAGTAACATATATATTTATATATATAATCAGCACATATAGCAACTTGTTATTTTTCCTTTTTTTGCGGCCTGATTTACTCCCTCCCTGCTTGAATCCCAAACCGCAGTGGTTTACAGTTTAATGCGATTAAAGAATGAAATCAAGAGGAAACAGCAACTAAACAAAGGAGCGGGGTGTATGGGAGTGCAAAGTTTGTGTGTAAGAGGGCATGTGGTATGACAGTGCAAGGGCAGTTTCATAGGCTGGGCCGAAGGGGCAAACTGTGCACCCAATTTGTTTATTTGTTTAAATAAACAGAAAAAAAATCACCTTTGTAAAGGCAGTCTGGCCCAGCCTACCACTCCATGGATCCACAGCCCTGAGACAGCCACAGACCCCTGACACCCCCCCTCCTGATTTATCACTCCCTCGAACATGTTTAAAATGTGTTAAACATTGTTCATGAGAAAATCATGCATGTTTCTTTTTTATGCATTTTAACTTCTTTTCTTTTTTTCTTGGTTTTCTTTTAACCAGAAGCTCAGTGATAATCTGAGGTCTTCTGAAGAGCACAGAACTTAACCCATGTACTTCCTCACCAGTCTATTCTATTCATCCCCCCTCACAACTGTTTTCTCCTTCTTTACTCCATTTTATTAATTTGCTACTCTACCCCAGAATCTATGGTCCGTCTTCTTTTTCATACAGGTGTAGTGCGCCGATTGGCTGCTGAGTCTTTGAGGTCCTTCTGAACGCAGTTGTGGACCTGCAGGAAGTTGTGGTCCCTTTCCGTAGAGTTATAGGTTGCTGTTGGGGTGCCCGTTTGGCCCTTTGGCAACGTGTACATAGACAGCTCGGTGGAAGGCAGCGTCCCGAAGGCCTTCAGGCCCACTGGAGATGCCTCGCGAGATTGCGAGGGATCCGTGGAGCGGGATGAAGAGCGCGAACGGCGTCGATAGCGATAACGGTAGCTTGGGATGCGCGTGATGGCAGCACCTTGGAGGTAGTCTGCAGCTCGTGCTCCAACTCGCAGCTCCCTGTGGCGGTCAATGAACATGTGCACTGCTAGCACACCCACCATTTCGGCCATGATGAAGGATAGGGCACCAAAGTAAAAGGACCAGCCGTATGAGTAGCTGTTCTTCTTGGAGTCACTCTTTGAAGGGTCACCGGCGTTGGCTGATATATATACAATGATTCCTATAATGTTGCTCAGGCCTGAAAAGGGGAAAGAGAAGTAAACTTTGATCAGTAAATTGGAGGAAATCTCAAACAGATTCCTGTGTGAAGCAAAGAATTTGAAGCATGTCTGTGGTTGTAAAATGTCCAGCAAAACCTAGTTTGAGTTTTATAAACAAGTTCAACAAGTTCCTTTAAAACAATACAAGGTTTTCACACGCTTTTGCATATTTTGCCACAATACAACAGAAATGTTAATAATTTGACATTATGGAACAACACAAACTAGTTCATAATTATAAAGTTGAAGGATTTCCAAATAGAAATCTGTGTGGTGTGTATGTGTACTCCACTCTATTTAGGCTGATACCCCTAAGAAAATACACACCAACCAATTGCTTTTAGATTTCAAGTAATGAAATGTCTCTGCTCTGTTCTCTCTAACCCCCAGTCGGTCGTGGCAGATAGCCGCTCAAACTGAGCCTGGTTCTGCTGGAGGTTTCTTCCTGTTAAAAGGGAGTTTTTCCTCTCCACTGTCGCTACATGCATGCTCAGTATGAGGGATTGCTGCAAAGTCAACGTCAGTGACTGTCCACTGTCTCTACATGCTCATCCGGGAGGAGTGAATGCGGCAAGTCACTGACTGGATGCAATCTGCTGGGTTTTCTTAGATAGAAAAACTTTTTATCCAATTTGAATAAATAACTAATTTTGACTGCACTGTTCAATGATTAGGATTAATTGGAATGTATGTACCTGAGTTTTGTGAAGTGCCTTGAGACGACATGTGTTGTGAATTGGCGCTATATAAGTAAACTGAATTGAATTGAATTGAGTAAGTAGGGTCCACATGTGTGATTTATTCTCAGTATCAATACAGCTATTCTGTGAAGGCCTCAGAGGCTTAAAGCAGCACTGCATGGAAAACAAAGGAGTCACTTCTGCCTCTCTCCAAGTTACACTATAACATTTGTTTGTTTGTTTATTTATTTCAGACATATACACATTATCTCCATACACCATAATACATATTTTCATTACCGTTTGTTTAAAAAGGAGGTAGGCAGAAGTATAAAATTATTTCACCCTACCCCTTCTTTTCAGATGTAAATTACTTTACACATTATTCTTCAAAAAGAAGAAACAATAAAAACAGGACAACACTTGTCCTGTTTGTGGAAACATAAGATACACAGATACGATACCTGTCAATCAAAGAAATCAATAAATGATGCTTTTCCAGTTCACATGAGTTACATAAGTAAAGAAAGCAAAACAAAAGAGAACAAAGGAAACGTTTTTATTTTATGGTCTCAGTTGAAAGTGTTCTCTTTCCTTATATATATTTAGAATTTGCACTTAATGTTTTCTTTTTAACTGGCTTACGTTTTTACTTTGTTTCATTTTGCTATTAAACTGTTCCATAATTTAATCCTTGCTATTGTAATGCACATGCTTTTTAAAGTTGTTCTAACACCATGAATTTTTTAATTCATTTTCCCTCTTAGATAATATCCTCCATCCATCTCTGAATACAATTCCGGTAAGTTTTTAGGAAGCAACTTATTTTTCACTTTAAATATAGTTAGTTGACAGCATAATACAAGCTGTCAACTAACTAATTACAATCTCATAGAGATAGGAAAGAGCTAAAAACAAATAACAAAAGAGAGGCACTCAAATATTTTAGGCTAAAATACAATAAATAATGAAGGGCCTCATTAATTGAACATAAAGGTAAACATGTTCTGGAGTTAGCAAGTATATGCCATGGTCCTTCGGTGTTAGGTTTTGGTTTTCATTTTCACTGTCTTCCTGTTTATGTTCTCTAGGTGTTACCCATTTTAGTTCATTCTTGTGTTTTTTGTACATTTAGAATGATCTCTGTTAGACTTTTCCTTAGGGTTTCATGTATTTCTGTTCAACTTCATGGTTAATTAGTCTCCCTCTGTCAGCTCCCTGCTTTCACTCTGCATCAGCTGTTCTATATTTTTCCCTGATTACTCATGTCTGCATTATATGTCATCTTCCACCATTGCCTCAGTATTTAAGCTCATGATTTCTCATTGTTCACTACCAGAATCTTCCATTCTACTGCCCTGTCCCCCGGATCTCGGGGGGTTT